>JASJFT010000089.1:0-179646 GCA_030770425.1 Darksidea phi
TTTCATTTGTTTTGTTTGATAATCTTTTTTACCTGGCTATTCCTGTGGCCTAAATTTTTTTGGGTTATTTCCTTCCCCCATTAATCATTTCCCCCCCCCCCCCCCCCCCCCAAAAAAAAAAAAATGGCAATCCAGTCGACTTGCAATTGTTCAAGGCGCCGCACTGCTATTTTCCAGCGCCACCAGGGGAGTTCATCTGCCTGCACGATGTCGGCACGATCTACGAGGATGCCGTTGATCCCACGACACGCTGGGCAGCGCCAATACTTTGTACCAGGATCTTTTTCGCCAGGCTGGAAGCGAGCTCGGCCTAGGGCATCGCATTTGTGTCAGTATGGAGTACTGGATCAGTATGGGTAAATGGTACCGGTTAGATCCACAAGATTTTTCAGACATTCGAGGCAGAAGTAGTGTCCACATTTCAGTTTGCATGCATGTTCACTGTCGACCCACCAATCTCTAAAACAAAGACATAGATTGCTGAGTTCTTCATTGCGAGCTCTTTTGTCAATCTTCACAATAAATTCCTCAACATCTGGCCTTGGGTACCTGTGTGGAGAACTTCAGCGACGGAGAGAAAAAGCCGCTGGTTCATTAGTCTTACCACTGCGTCAAAGGTGCCGGGATGTCAAGCTTATCCATAGTTTCTTGTGGACACCAGAACGCTCTATCAAATTTGCCTTGGTAAAGATCCTGTCCCAAAGTCTCATCAGTGCAGCTCTTCCCAGATCCGTTGTAATACACTTGCATGCAACCGCATCCACCAACTATCATGACCCTCCCGATTCGACGTCTCCGGTGGTATATCCCACCACTTCCCACTCAATCTCGTACAAATCCTCATCCACCCTAAATCTACTCTTATCTGCCCCACCCAACCATACTGGCTACCTATGCGCTGTTAGTGGATTGCCCATGAAGATGAGTGCGGTATCCGTATAGCATTTCCTCGCTTCATAGATCTGATCTCCACACTTCTTCGGTCCGCAATTTTGTGCTAGAGTCACGGAAGTCAACGCGAAAATTAAAGTCCACATTCCGAACTAGAAATACGGCGGAGACCAACGAAGCAGACGTGCAATCCCCGAAGGCAACGATATAACGAAAACACCGCCCGAAAAGAATGGGAGATAGGTGTTAAACTGGGGTGAAAGGTGTGCTACTATAGTGTATTAGACATTAAGTCCCCAATGAGTAATTCGCTCTTGAGCCACCCAGTCAGATTAACACACCGAGAAACACTTCTGCGCGACAACCAGCAAAACTCAACAGTGGTCGCGGCTGCGAGCGAAAGTTCATCGCAATCGGTCTCGTGCTTGTGTTAGATGTGAGTATGCGTGTTTTAGTAGTTCAAACGGGAAAGTCTAACTAGAAAGTCTCGTTGTAAGTGAGCATTCCAGGTCGACCTTTGCAACAAACAACGGCACGCATACGCATGGAGGGGATTTGCGTTTCCTTCCATCAAGAGCTTTGGCGGACCTGAACGCGCCTCCACAAATTGTACCCATCAACCAAAACGCCTCGGTATAGACTCCTTCGCGATTCTTAGTATAGCACTGCCGTGCGCCATCCCGAGGTCCATGTCTTAGTCTCTGTACAGTATGTCGTGTGATTCTTCCTAAGGGTTAGAACGGATGTTCTCACGGAGTCTAGATGTGCTATATCGTGTTCATGATAACCCAGTTTTAGCATTAACTCATGACAAACTTCCGCGTATTGCAACAGGACGAAGCCGGGTTTGGATGTCCGCTGTAAGAAGCCGCAGTTTGGCAGGAATAGAACGACAACATGAAATGTCTGCTTGTCACCATCGTTGCTGGAGGTCAGAAGGGGCAGAATCCTCGTGACCCCGAGAAAGCTTCCAGCGCCTACGTATTAAAACTATACCTTATATTTCCCCTTATAAGCCCTACTGTCATGTATCCGCGCTTCGGCCATCGACGCTGCAAAGCACCACCTTTCCGTCTCTCCCGATGGGCATATTCGGTACGGCAATTGTAAGATGTCATCACCATCAATTGTGCATCACGTAACCAGCATTTCACTATAGCGCTGATATATTACGATATGTTTGTCAAAGTAATAGCATACTTGTCTAGACAACAATCCCAACCTATTCCCCACTTCCCGACAAGTTCATCCCTGAGCAGGAATGTCGATCCGACCGCACCATAGCGAATTCCGGATTATTCGGCGTAGCTTTTCCACACTTTATTACGGCGGCTTAGCTATGTTTAAAACAAGCCTTCTTTTAGTTGACTACACCGCAAGGGTGGCTGAGAACTTGACCTTTTGAGACCAGTGAGAGCGACATGAAGCCTGTATATGACTCAAGGATGAATACACTAGGATTTCCTAAGTTAATGTGAGATTAATGCAGTCAGCGATCGTACAAAGCTAGAGAACTGTTCAGGTAGAAGTACACTGGTTGAGGCCATAACATCACTTATAGATTGAGGATCAGCGCCATGATTTCATTCTGGTACAATCTTATCGCATGCAGAGTAGTGTGATCATACATTGTGGTGCTCAATACCGAAGGCGGTTCAAGCAGCGCGGGATAGAAGGGCTTCCTCAATCTACAAGCGCCTATGTTCCGGCTTGGATAAGATAACCACCATCAACCGTGATCGTCTATGCTCTCGTTAGCTTCAGTGCCATCCATTCTCGCCGTTCACATACCTGTCCGTTCAAATACTGACAGCTGACCACAAACAAGATAGCAGCAGCCATATCACGATCATTACCCGGTCGTCCAGCAGGAAGCCCGCCCTTGCGTTCCTTCGGCATCTCACTCTTCTGATTGTCTTTGCTCCCTTCCGTCGTCATCTCGCTCGGGAATACACCAGGCGCAATGCTGTTGATGCGAATCTTGAAGCCTGCCTTGGCGACTTCGGCCGCAAGCATCTTATTCAGATGGATGGCAGCCGCCTTGGAAGCGTTGTAGGAGAAGTGGCCTTGAGAGATGCGGACTTGGCCGGAGATACTACTAATGTTAACAACTACGCCGGAATAGCCATATTGGTGCTCTGTGGCTTTCTGCAGAAGAGGGAGGAAGCCAGTAGTCATGAGGTAAGGGCCAACAACGTTAGTGGAGTAGCTGTCGGTCCACTCTTCGACGGAGGTTGGCTCAAGGAGGTTCTTGCGGAGTTCCTCGGGTGTGTCAGCCGTGGTTTGGGTTTTTGGGGCTGCGATTCCGGCGTTGTTCACGAGGATGCAGAGGCACTTCTCGCGGGATTCGATCTCCTTGACAATATTCCTTTACGATGTGAGTAACAACACTTGCATCATCAAAATACGAGACCTACTGCACACCGTCCTTGCTTGCGACATCTCCCTGAATCGGAATGATCTGGCCCGCGATGTCCTTCCCATGCACCTCAGCCACCCGCTCCAGCTTCTCCTCCGTCCTGCCTACAATGTACACCTTCGCACCGTTAACAGCAAGCGCCTGTGTGATCATCAAGCCAATGCCTGAGCCACCTCCTGTGACCAAGGCAACCTTGTCTTTGACATTGAAAACCTCGCCGAGCTGCAACTCTGCGTTGTTCGACATCTCGTGATATGATCGTTTAAGTTGGTTTTGGAGTTGATTTGTTCGAGCCTGAGCTCCAAGTGGCATGCGGTTTCTTCGAGTGAGATTTGGAGAAAAGAGAATAGAGGGATTGTTGTTCGTTGTTGACGTTGATATATTGTGTGAGGTCACAAAAGCAGTGTGACGACAGTTGACGTCACGGATATTTCGGCCGAGAATGCGTGCAGCACACGTCAGAGCGGGCTTTGGGCCAAACATGACGAGTGAATGAGTAACAAAGACGCAGCAAATACAAGCAATGGGGAAGAGAACTGATTTCACGAGGACCAGACGGCTTGGAGATGCAGTTCGATGGGGGCTGGGGAGCCGCACGGGTACTGATCATCGTCGCTATTACATCATATATTACTCACTACACTACACGCACTATTATGGTACTACTTATATTTGATGGGAATTGTGATAGGCAATGGAGAGTCGAAGATGCGTTGCACTCAATTACCTACGGATCGAGGTGTGAGTTCGAGCACACCAGCTTAGTCATCGATATAGTCCCTCTAAGTTACAAACTAGTTCCACATCACTTAGAATCTTGTGCGGAGAAAAAAGTGGGTTAATCTTATATTCAAATTCATAATTAATCTAGTTTAACGCTGATACCGAGCTCGAATCGGGTTGCACATTAGCGGGTCTACTGCTTCATAAGTAGTCGATTCTTGGACCTGCATCACTCGGCTGAAAAAATTCCAGCCATGTCGTGGAAGTTGGAAACCTCTGCATCCGAAGCAGCATTGTCAGACTCAGCCTCCTCAACCCAGATGTCATGTACCTGAGAGCGTCCAGATTCCTTATCAAGGTTTTCCACTTCCATCACGGGTTGAGCGTTCTGCCTCTCCGGCTTAGCATTGTGTTGCTCCTTCTGCGCCTCCAAGTGTTGAACTTGCTTGCGCAGTGCAGCAATATCGATGTCGCGTTGAGCAAGCCTTCGCTCCAGGTCAGAGACACTCTGCTCGAGAACAGTGTTCCTCGTGGTAAGCTCAACACAAGCACAGAATAGCTCCGCTTTCTCGTCGGCGTGCTGCTGATCGCAGTCCTGCAACTTTTTCTTCAGCTCGTCGTTTGCCTCTTGCAATCTAGAGTTTACTCGGCTCTGCTCTTGCATATAATCTAACGCAGAAGCATTCTTCGCACGTTCGCCTCCTAGATCCTCATGTAGGGGCGTGATCTGAGCTTTCGGGATGCCTTCGGTCTTGGAAGCGACCTGCATCGCGGCCTCCAGCTTATCATGCAACTCCTTGATCGAGCGATTCTGGTCTTGAATGGTGGTTTTGAGGGCTCCACATTCTTCCTCGTGCTTCGCAAAGACTGCAGCGGCATCGCAAGCAGCTATTTCGCGCACAGCGGCGCGTCCCTCATCTGACGCGGCAAGCTTGTGGACGAGCTCTTTATTGGCAACGGACTGCTCGTCGAAGTCGTGCTGTAGAGTAGCGATTTGGGCAGCAAGAGCTGCGTTCTCGCGCTCAAGGGACTTAGCACGTTCGTCGGATATCTTTTTCGCTTGTTCAAGATCGCTGCGCTCCGATTCAAGTTGGACCATTAGAGACCTACTTCTCAGGGTAAGAGTTTTGAAATCTGCCAGGACCCTGTCTCGCTTATTGATATCATCTTGCAACTTGGTAACCTGAGTATTGTTCTGTTGGGCGACCAGTTGCTCCTTGAGCTTTTCGGCCTCAGCCTCCGTCTCGTGAAGCTCGCGCTTCAATTCGGTGGCACACAACTTCTTCCGCGCAAGCTCGCCATCAAGTTTCACCAGCTGATCCTGCAAATCCTGGTTAATACACTGCTCAATTGCGAGCTCTTCCTCGGCATTCTCTTTCTCTTGGCATAGCTTTTCAAACCGCTCATCATGAGACGCAATTTGCTTAGCTTTGTTCTCCAGCCTGATTTCAGCCCGGGACAACTGCTCCTCCAATTTTTCTAGACTCTCGATCTTTCCTTCCAACTGGACAACGTGCTGTTCGAGCTTATGTTTTTCGGCTCTAAGAGCGTCGCCACCTTGGCGTGCAGCCTTGAGATCCAGTTCTTTAGCAGTGAGCTTCTCTTTCATATCTAGTAGTTTCTTGTTACAGCCGTTCAGCATTTCCTTGTTGAACTCGGCCTCTTCGTTGAGTTCGGCAATGGACTTAACTGTCGTAGGAAAAAGATTAACCGTGGACGGCGGAGCTGACGTCTTGGGTTTAGATAGCCAGGAAAAGAGACCGGATCGAGGAGTCCTGCCCTGGACGGCTGTCTGGGGAATACGACCAGATGAGCGAGCTCCATTATCGGCCACCGGGGCCGATAAGGAAGTTATAATGGTGAAATCTGTTGAACTGGTGAGGCTCGAAGGGTTGGCGGAGTTGGCCATAGGAGTAAAGACAGACATTATACCGGTTTATTCAACGATTTTCATCATGTCCTCCGTGGTGATTGGGTTGTAGCTGCAGTGCTTGGGAATGTTTAACTTATAGTTAGGGTCAACCCCAGACATTTGTGACATCGTGCAGATGAACATAGTAGCATCGTGCACAATGGTCGAGGCTCGCAACTTGAAGAAAGGGATGGTAGGACATTGTGAAGAATGTAGAAAATCGAACAAGGGGGATAGAAAAACAGTGGAACCTAGAGAGCTTAGGTAGCAGGGGTGATAAAGAAGAAGAGCCTGAAGAAATTAGGGTCCAGACAGAATGATTGGAACTAGCTAGCGTCTAATATGTTTGGTGCGTATGTAGACACTAGCACACATGTACGTTTGCTGCTAGCCTATCATTGGCATTTCCAATCCGTTTAATCGAGAGGACTCATATCGATGTCTTAACGAGCTCAGTCACCTGTTGCTCGATCGCCTTGTCATCCAGTCCTACCGACGGCTGTCAGCTAGCGGTTCCACATCTTTCGAATATGTATTGTCTCACCTTTCAGGGGGATCATCTTCTCCTTGCCGAAGTCTGTGAAACACAATATCAGCATGTCTTCTCTTCAACACAAGAATATATCATGTCCTCATCCGCCACAAGCGTGCATCATACAGCCCTCAACTCTTCCATGATCCATTATATACATATTCCATCCTGCGAAGAAGACGTACCGTATCGCGCGTAGACCTTAGGCTCGATGCCGCTTGCTTCTCGGAGCATGATCGGGGTGTGTGGGTTGTGCTTCTTCATCGTGGGATATGTTCGGGTGAGGAAGTTCCTGCCAGCTGTCAGCAAATGCTCCCACTGCTTGCGTCGCGATACTCCAAATCATCTACAGCATCTGTTTCTGCAGGTCGTGAATAGATGGGGATGCCGGGCGTCGCATACCTCGTCGCAGCGCTGTGCTCGCTCGTCTGGCAAAACAAAAACCTCAATTCCTTCAGACCCTGTGTGAACCCGTATTTGCTTGCCATTGTGAATCGTCTCGGCCGTGCGTGGGGTATCAATCGCTTTCTGTCTGTCGTTCGTCGACGCCGAAGGTCGCCTTAGCTCAAGCTCCTCCCAGTCGCGCTCCGCTTGCCCCGTTTCGGCCAGCCAATCGGAGACAGCCCCAACCGGTTCTCCCGATTCTGCGACTTCGGGTCCGACAAACACCTTCGGCTCACCCACCCATCCCCAACTCCCTCCCACACGTCAATTGTCGACTGCGACCGCATAGTGACAGAGGAACACCAGCCGCCATGTCGTTCCGTCCGGGCTCCCGCATCTTCAACAACTTCCGCCCTCTGTTCCGACAGCCGCTGCTACGCCGACGGGTAGGGACCTCTGCTGCACCCGAGCAGACCGGCTTTGCGAAGTTTTGGAATAGCTCTGTTGGGCCAAAGACGGTGCATTTCTGGTATGTCCACTCTCTGTATACACCATTCCGAGAGCAATGGAGGCGCACGCGACAGCAAACCTCCGCAGTCAGCTTTCTACACATTACTCTTAACTGACAAACAACACAGGGCCCCCATCATGAAATGGAGTATCGTTCTCGCCGGCGCCGCCGACCTCGCCCGTCCTGCCGAGCAGCTCTCCCTTACCCAAAACTTCGCCCTCATGTGCACCGGCGCCATTTGGACCCGCTGGTGTTTCGTCATCCGACCCCAGAATCTGTTCCTGGCCACCGTCAACTTCTTCCTGTTCATCGTCGGCGCTACCCAGGTTACCAGGATCACTCTGTGGCAGCGGAGCGTGAAGAACGTCGAGGGCCAGGCCGAGACGGAGGGCAAGGTGCTGGAGGGTGAGTTGAAGGATGTGGCCAAAAAGGCGGAGAAGGCTATCAAGTCATAGGGAAGGATATGAGAGGCATGAGAGGATGAGAGTTGGTGGCAGGAGAGAGAGTAGCGATAGGCGAGATGAACTGTTGGAGATTGCCAATGCGAATGAATTGGCGTATAGAACGGCCCCGAGCCAGGATTGTGCAACATTCTTCCATCCCCTGAGCTGGGCAAACATGTACTTGATTCCAGCAACCAGGGTACAATATCACTTTACAGCAATCATCAGCACAGATATCACCTTGAAACCTTTTTGGTACCGCTTCTTAAAACAGCAGGCAGCATTCTCTGTGGAGTTGAGATCTAACATCATTCCTCGAGAAAACACTGTCTCTCTCGACCATCCAGCCAAAGATCCAACAACACCGTAACGAGAATGAATATCAAAGGTCGCTCCGCCAAACAATAGCAGGTACTCAATTCTTCCATCCTCCCATTCCCTTGAGCCCTCCACCAACCATCAAGACCTCATAACCTTGCCTAAATGAAGTAATCCGGCGCAACTAAACTCAGTTAGCAAAGTCCCTAAAGTTGGGGCTACAACGTTGTAAAGCTTATCCAGACGGATGGTGGTACCCATCGTCTCAGATAGAAGCGGCGCTGTCTTGCCAAAATACGATGCGTTTTATAAGTTAGTCAAGGTATTCACTCTCTACCTTGTTAGGGGTACGAACTACATCGCGATCGTGGGACAGCGGCGCTTCTGGTATGAGACGGTAGGTATCGACACCCCTCAAGATTAACGTTGCCGAGTACAACTTACTGCAAGGACACCATAACGCATAGCAACATTCTCGACAATGACACGCCACACAACACCCCTTGGGGCCACAGCAGCCCTGCCCCTCCCGCCAATACTTCAGTGCCAGACAATGTCTTGTCCCCCTCAAACAATCCCTCCAGCCGTAACCCCAGCATTTGTACCACGGTGTCGGAGGCGGCACGATCGCACGATAACGCCGGGGTTTTGCCGGAGGTTGGGTGGCAGCGACTTCCATGGTCATGGGGATTAGTCTAGGCGGTTCGGTGGTGACGGGCGCGGATATGGGGACGAGCGAGTAGTTCTCCGCGAAGATTCCTTGCCGCTCATCGGTTTGGTCGTCCCGAGGGGTTTCAATGGGGTTAATCTGGTCGGCCATTGTGGCAGTGAGTGAGAAGTTGGACAGATGGCTGTTGATCTTGGTAGGCGAATGTGCGGAAGAAATCGTCTATAGCGATAGGATGGAATGGGGATAGTGATGGAGATGCCGATGAGAAGAGACTCCCTGTGGTACACGAGCGGCGTGATGTACTCGACGTCAAGCCTTGATCTTTCCTGACCGTATTTCCTGACACGATCAATTCCGCAGTCGCATTCGTGCTCCATCACCAATCCTTGATCTCACTTCCTTCGCCCCATGGTGCTAGCCAGCACCCTTCCTGTTCCTTCCACCATAGCTTCCTAGGCACAGATTCATCTCTTTCCCCATCAAGTACAATTGCAACCCCCCAAACACTCTCCACAGCACCGCCCGCACCCATCCATTGTCGCTAGAATACATACCCAAATCCCGCCAATGCAACTGCTGAAAATGTCTACCCCCCAAGGACCACTGCTATTGTAGCAGCGTTCACAACTCGCAACGTTGTCGTTGGCGCGGCTTTGGTCGACTGTGAAGTCTTCATTGATCGGGGCGTAGTTCATCTTGCCTCAAAGATAGAACTGGGGCTGCAAACAGGTGAGAGATTTGTTGGCTTGTTGGTGAGAAGACAAAATGAGCACGTTGGCGGAAGAGAAAGAGCGGTGATGAGGGCGACGTTAAATGTACGCCTAAGGCGTCTGCGCAGAAGAAGCGCAAAGGCTGTGCAACTGCGCCATGTAGAGTCGGGTCGCAGGCATTAAGCATGTCAAGCACTTCGTTCCTGCATCCTTCGATGCTCATAGGCTAGTCCTCTTCAAAAGTCGCGAAGCTTAGTCCTTTAATCTCCGATCACAGTTGCAAAGCCCCAATCCTTCACCCCGCTAATCTAAGCAGCTGCCGAAGCTGCCATCGCAGATAACCACTTATACTACAGCCACCTATGTACAAACTCCTACTGTGTTTCGTGCGGACCTTACAAAAGAGACTCCCACTATGCAAATCCAAACCAACTCATAAATTTACGTCCGTATCGGAGAGCAAGACTTGCCTGATGCGAAGGGAATGGCAATTGCTGACATGAGCCCACCGCCATCCGCCTGCACACAGCCACCAACACCCGAGTCCCGACTAATGTTCATTAATCCTCAAAGGGGTTTATTCTGCGATGGGGCTGTGACTTCCCCTGAATTGAGTGTATCCACTGCAGATGCAAAGAATGGGACTCGATGTCACCGTGGCAGAAAACTGTACATGTATTTCGGTTAACAGTGGATACTTGAAGCGCTATCGTGGTCCATCATAGCGATCAGTGGGTATATAAACGCCTATGCCGCCCCAGCTGGACAAACAAGATAATCCCAAAAACAAGCAAAAAGACCATTCTCGGGTATATGTGCGGGTAACCAACAGGTATCATGACTGTAACAATGTCGACAAAAAAGGCACAAAAGAAAAGCTGATATTGCCAGATGCGCTCAAGCAGTGGAGAGACAAACTCGGTGGCCTATTCAGACTCTGATCACCACATTAATACCAAGTCCTCGCGCTTCGCGAATGCAGCAAGCCAGACATGTGCGACCTACGCGTCCGATGATTGCATGAAGCCCTTTCTCCGCGCACCAAGAGCGGGCAAGAAGTTCTAGGTCTTTCGAGGCGCGTGTGTCGAGCACCAGAACAGACGTGGCGTCCTCCGTTGCTGTGCCTTCTTTTCTCTCTTCGCCGGGTGAGTTTGGTGCCGATGGAGCGGGGGAGGCAAATGCATGCATTGTAAAAGGGAGGATGAAATTCGGGTCCAAAACGTCTGTCACCGGAACAAGCTTGTACTTGTAAGAAACATGCAGCGGATGCGCGTTCATGGGTTCGGGTCTTGGAGAAGGCGAGAGGCGGGGCACTTCGTCTGGGACTGGGAAGTGGATGCGAGTTGGTCCAATGCCTGGCGACTCGGGTGGATGTGAGAGTAAAGGCTCGAAGCCGTGGGAGTTGCGGCGACTCAGATGGCGCGAAGACCGGTTACTTGAACTTCGCATACTGTGAATACTGCGTTTAGACGATGTGCGTGACAAAGTCAGTGTCTGAACTCGCTTGAGGATGTGCGGCAGGCTTGGTGCTGGCGATGATGCGGGTGGCTTGCAAGGCCAGGAGGTGACGAATTGAACATCGTGCGTAAGAGAGAATGCATGCCGTTTCTCGCGGGCATAGGATTTGAACGTGACGGAAGCGATAAAGGTTTCCACTCCAAGAGAAGGACTCGAAGATGCGTCATTCTCCACCAGCTCTGGATTAGTGGATGTCAAGTTCCAATGTACGAACTCCACAGATGGTATGGGCGGGGTGTCAGCATCGCGAGGAAGGACCAGGTCTTCTGGATTGACGGGAGGCACATCGCCAATAAAGCCGGGAATGATGGCAGAATCCCGAAGAACCAAATCGTCTTCAGCAGCAATTCGAGACGGCAAGAGTGCGGGAGGCTGGTCGCTGCTAATTGCATACCAGCCGTCCGGAAGACCTTCTGGTAGTTTGGAGAAGGTGACCCAGCCCATGGATTCACCTGCGCCGTCAAGACAACCTAAGACACGGCCGACAACAGAAGCTTTGCTCCACCAAGTTCGCGCTGCATAGACGAAGCCGCCATACAAATTCGCAGAATCACCGAGAGCAGCGATTGCGAGCTTGTCATTCTCGAGTAGAGTAGACATCAAGAAGTGGGAGATCGGTTCGCCAGGTAGAATCAAGCCGGTCAGATATGAGCGGCTGAGCCAGCCGCCAACATCAAGAGCATGCGCAGGGCTATCGGCATGTGCCAGCAGTGTCGTTGAGAGCGGTATCTGAAGCGAACGGGAATTGGTTCTATTCACTGCCGGCTTCTCCAAGTGTCCAAAGTAGCTATCACGTATCACGTTCAAGTGCGGTGTGGCCAACGGTGTTCCGTAGACACTGACTGACGACGGGGTGCTCGGCTCTAGAAACTTCCCGTAAGAAGAGGGAGGTTGCTCTGGCTCGGCAGTAGGCTGAGAAGCACCCAGCTTCTGTGCCAAGTCCGTCAATATGTTATCGAGCCCAGGCCATTGGACGGTTTGCGCAAAATGCAACAACCCTGATAATTGGCGAGATTGATGCTGTGGGAGCAAGACGATGTCCGCTTTGGGTGGTTCTTTGGGCGCGCTGGAGCCAAGAATGGACAACAACCCGAGCGATGGTTGATTCGTTGTCGAGGCATCCGTATCATCTTCCTTGACAACCACGATGTTTTCCAGAAAACGTCTGGCCAAAACAAGATCCCAGTCTGTCTTCCTTGTCTTGAGATTTAGAAAGCCTTGAAAGTCTTGTGGGGTAACATGCATCTGGGCCTTGACGTCGTCTGCGTCCATGCTCGTAACAGCATCCAGGCGGAGCAAAAGCTCGCAGGCTAAAGTAATCTGAAACAGAACCTTTTCACGTTCGGTCCAGAGCTGGGAGCTCTGCTCCGTCTCCGCCTCTTGGTCGTTCCAAAGAAGCTGGCCAAGTCGAATGCGCCATTCAACCAGGCTAAAGTCGTACCACACGCCTTTCAATCGCAATATCTTGAGCAGAGTATCAATCTGGACCTTCATGCCCGTGGGGTCGTCGACGCTCCCATCATACCCAGGCGGCGTGAGAAACTTGCCGAATAGGTTGGCATACAAATCACCAGAGGACTGGTTGTTCAAGATGGTGATTCTTTCCGGACTGTCGTGGAAGGCTTCGAACAGGTCTCCGAGTTCAACGAGTCGGTCGTAGACCATGCTCATGTCCACTACTCTGATTCCAAGTCTTTCCGGTTTGGTCTGCATCAACTCGTTGTTTCGGACAGCTTCCAGATAGTCATTGCTCGTTTGCGACTGCTGAAGATCCGTGACAAGGTTGTCCGATTGCGACAGTTCCAGGAAGTGCTCGAATCCGACAGTGCCAACCTCAATGCCCTGTGCACTAAGCATGCTCGGCACCTCCACTGTGTCTAAATTGTAGCCCTGGTATATCTTCTCTTGGTCTGTGGATTGGCGTAGCACTGGGAGGTGGCGGTGCAAGGTAGCAGCAGAGAAAGCGGGCTGTGCGAGCTGAACCGAGTCCGAGACATCGCGTATGCTCAGTTCCTCGTCCCAGGGGTATGAGACTCTGGGGATTGGACGTCCGCTCCCTTGCTGGATGAAGAAGTGCGGTGCTCCTGAGAAGAGCGTACGCACGTGTTCTTCGCTGAGAGGCTCCACCTTGGCCTCCTCCGTGTGCTTCTCTTGGGGCTCTGGCGGGGGCGTGGGCGGCGATGGCTGCTGCTCCTGCTTTGCTACGCCAGCGTTCTGGACGTCGATGGAGCTGCTCGACTTCGCGGGCTTCGTCGATTCGGCAATCTTGGAGTCTCGAGCGGGTTTGTGTGGGGCATCTTTGCTGGCGGGGACGGGTATCTTTGAGGCGAAGGCTGCCATTAGCTGGTGCCCTGAGCAGGCGGGGTGGGGATGGGGGAAGGTGCAGGACGTACAGGAGCTGCGTTGTCGTCCTCTGGCTTCTTCTGCTTTCTCAGCCTGAAGAAAGCAGCAAGCCGCTGCCGCTTGCTCTTCTTCTCCGCTTTACCTGGTTGCCCCTCAGCAACCCGCGCCGTGGTATGGCGCTTCCGCAGCGGCATGGCGTATGCGTATGCGTATGGAATGGCAGACGTGCGAGACGTGCGAGCAAGAGGCGCGGCACATGCTGATGATATAACAAGATTCGTAAGGCGCGTCCCTGGCTGCTCGACAATTTAACAGAGCGGCCTGTTTCGCATGCTCGCATCAAACAGGGCGGACAACCTTGAGCGCCGCGATCGCTCATGGGAGCCGTTCCCTGTCACACATCCCGCCCGTCGCTCATGACGTTGGCCTATCGATCATCCACGGCGCGCATGGGCGAAGCACGCCAGTGGGTAGCCGCAAGCTCAGCGCCCACTCACAACTTCTTCACCCGCATCTTCGCTGCCCCCTTTCACGCGGCCATGACGCTCCCCTCGCTCAAATGCAAGGAGCTGGCAGAGCTGACCAGGTGGCTGTCCGCCCATCGTAAACGAGATGAGCCCATGGCATGGAAGCCGGCAGGGATCCGGCGGAACCTTATGTCGCCAAGGCCAATTTCCCGGATCCTGTTAGCCGGGAGCTTAGTCAGGCACCGTACTTTGGCATGACATGTCTCTCTGCAGACGACTCTCCGCAGACGACTCTCCGCAGAAGACCCTCCGCAGAAGACTCCAAGCGCCAACAACGCTGCTATCTGGTAGAACTCATGTCCCGCCCTGTGTGATCTTGGAGTCTCTGTCTGCATAGCCCATCGCTCTTGGGAACAGCCTGTCTTCAATAAACGCTTGTACGTACGGTAGATCATGAACATGAGGAGAGGCAGAGTTCCATGTGCAGAGAATCTCATCACGCCGTTGTACGTTGCAAGCTCTTATAGGTGGGCGAGGTCTTTCTTTTGCACTTGATTGGTCTCTCGAGTTGCTTCACCGTTACACAACGTCACGGCCAAGCAAGTCTTCAGCCTTGTCCCTCAGCTCCCAGAGTATCTTCATCACTTCATCACATTCCACAACAACCACCCGAAACCGACATTCCACACGCAGCCATGTCCTTCTTGGGGCACGCGCGGAAAGCCTTGGATGGCTTCGGCCAGGTAACTGGCAAGCACATCGGCGGCGCGGCCGTCGGAACCCGGATGCACGTTGATGCCTTCGGTCAAGAGGCCGGCAAGAATATTGCCGGTGCAGCGACCCAGGCATGGACCCATCTCGCTACTTTCGGTCAACTGGCGGGTGACAGCATCGGCAAGGCTGCCAGGAATACCACGGACTGGGTGGTCGTGCATCCAAGCGAGACTGCTCGTATCGTGGGTTGCGTCGCCGCAGCGCCACTCGCAATTGCTGCTGCGCCGCTTGCTCTGGGCGCTGTGGGCTTCTCGGCCTCCGGGGTGGCCGCCGGTAAGCATCCTACTCCAAAAGCGTCCTGCATAGCAGCTAATGGACTATCTAGGCTCTCTCGCCGCCGCCACTCAGGCATCAATTGGAAATGTTGCCGCCGGAAGCGCCTTCGCACTTCTCCAGAGCGCCGGAGCAGGTGGAGCAGGACTCGCTGTGGTTAATGCGGTTGTCGGAACGACTGCTACTGTGGCGGCTGTTGGTGCAACGGCTCCAGGTCTCGTCAGGGCCGCCCGTGAGGGCAGGGAAGGAGATGGTTCTGACGAAGGGGACGCAGAGGCGATTTCCAAGGAGGCAAAGGATGCCAGTGACGAAGACGAACAGCTGAAATCGAGGCTGTAGGACGGCTTATAACGAATTCGACGCTCGAGGAACGAACCAAGCTTTTGCATTGCGAAACCAGCGTCAGACGATAACCGGACAGATGTAGATGGCGCTATTCTATAGCTAACACGTCCTTCTCCCCATTCGTTGTACTGTCTCATACTCTTCCTCCCAAGACGATTTAAATCCAGTGCCGCGCAGCGATACGTCCAGAACTAAAAGTGCCTTTCACGTTCAGTTGGCAGTACGTTTGTCTATTGCAAGGTTATGTTGTCGAAGTTGCAAAGCGGCCATGAATGCAGCCGAGTGACTTTCCAGCCCCCTGAACTGAGATGCACTCAGATCTGATGTGATATGCGCTAGGTTTAATTTCGAGGCACTGTTCCCCAACACGGCCGCCGTTTAGCCCTTTGTAAAACACACGTCGCATAGTTCGACCACGGCGGCGAGTGTTGAGTCGTTTGAAAACATCGAACAAAACGACCAAGGTCTACAAATAACTTCACTTCTTACTTTTCTTTCAAGGCACCTTCAACTCGCAGCCCTTGTTATTTAGCCCATTTCTCGTCAATCACATTTCCCCTCGCTCTTGGCTTCGAGCAAATAGGTAATGGAGCTGGTAGCTGTGGACCACTGCGCTTGTGGGACAAAGGTACCCAATTGAGGATCGTAAATGTAAACCTAGTGTCAGCAATGACCTAGAGTATCAGGATGAAGACGCAGAAGCTGAGTGTCCAGGATAAACTGCTCCGAACAAACATCTTTGCATCTTTGCGGCAATAAGGCGCGACTAGGTACTGTGTTCAGACCATATCAGTTGGATCTAGATTTTGACTGTCCTACCACATCGGATGTATACGTTGAAACATGTTTGGACAACAACAATGCGAGTACTGCGTGAACCTTGATGAAATAAAAAATCCCTTGTATATACACTGTTTCTTTCCCGCCCTCTCCACTGCCCGAGGCCAACACTTACCCATCTGTATCCCCATCCTAACCTCAACATAAACACGGCAAATGTATTGTCTGGAAATTACTACACGACCTCCCACTCGGTGTATCACTCCCCGTCTGCAGAAACAGATCATAATACCCATTCTCACTACTCTTACACACCAGCATGTTCAACTGCCTCCCATAACTACTTCCCTGCACCGTAATAATCGTATCGCCTTCTAACCCCCACGCCGTCGTATCTCCCGTCTTGCTCCAAACAAGTGGCTTGTAGCTCGTAGTCGCGGTTTGGATGTTCAGGAAGGAGCTTGTTTTCTTGGACTGTATGGTGCCGCCAATGGTGAATTCGTCGGCGGCGGCTTCGGGACCGAGGACGGGGATGGATGCTGTGCCGAGTCAGCCTAGTTCTAAGAAATATGGGCGGAATCGGGGGGTGGAGTGAGGGAGGAAGGGGGCGCGAGAGAAAGGAGGGTGCACATACCATTCTTGGGGTTGGCTTGGAGGTAGAGATGGTAGATTGGGTCGCGCACGCCGCGGATTTTACCGACTGTTGCGGCGACAGCGGCGTTGTTAGCAACAGGTGCCGCGAATGCGCTCGGAAGCATCAAAAGCACCGGTGTGAGGAAAGCCAGCATTTTGACGTTGTGTTGAGCGTTCAATTCGGTTTTAGATGGACGAACGAGAAACCTAAGGGGGCCGTTGCGATCTAGGAATGACTCTTATACGATTGACGACCGACATTCGAACGGTAATCTAAATAATATCCACGAGGTTAATTGAGTGGCGTCTCGCGTACAGTATCCTTCCGTATGTATACCTTATCCTTGCTCTTACCCACTGTCCGAGGCACACATGTTTCGCCAGTATAGCGTCTGCAACGTTGCAACGCCATCTATCCACCCTTCGCTCTGATTCCTCATGATTTGGAGAGAAAACCAAGTATGAGGCAACCTCATTGAATGGTCGATTTCATTGAATACGACTTTGCGGGGAAATGCAGGGACGGTGATGTCGGGCCGAGGTCCGGCGCCTGGGATTAGAAGAACAGGATCGAAAGAAGACTAGCGTAGACAAGATTGAGCATGAAATGCTAAACATTTGTACATTACTAATAACGTACTCCACAAATATATCGGTCATACAAGTATATCGGCTACTTTTACCAAGCAATCTATTTAGCTTGATAACTCTAGCTATACTAGGCCTATTTCTCTCGCAGTCATGCCGTGACGTGAACCTCAGGCAATCACAGGCAATGACTGCAACCGACAACCTTCTTGTGTTTCAAGGTATTCGGGACGAAATCTTTTCGGTTTAGGAGGGACTGGAACCGTAGTGTATAGGTGGGGGCAGATCAGCCGCCAAATTCGGTATCGACCCTTGGCGAACCAGACTTTTGAAACATGACTGTAACCGCTGCATCTCAGCGCACCCGACAAAACTGAGGGAATCATGTAACCAGTGCATAAAGAGTTACCCAATTCTTCTTTCTTTCTTTTTCTCTTTTATAAAATTCTTCTTGTCAGATGTTTCCTGATCAATACTCCGGGATTTGCTGCATTTCCTCCACAAAATCCACTGATTGTATCATCCATTAAACCCGCTTAGATAACTCGTTTCGCTGCGCCTGTATCAACGTCGTAAATCCATCCGGTCACCCTCACCCCTTCTCCAACGGCTCGATCTTTCAACCACCGTACATCATCCAAGACAGCCTGCTCAAGGTTTGGAAAGGGAAGGAAATCCATGTGTTCCACCTCTTGTGCAGCTGCATCTCCCTTGTTTTTCCGCACGATGTCCTTCGCTGCTGCATTGTCGAAAGTAAGCATGCCACACCCCGTGTGCTTCACGACCAAGACTTCTGTCGTCCCAAGTAATTGCTGCGATATGACGAGTGACCGAAATGCGTCCTTGACCATGGCGCCAGCGTTTCGAATGACGTGGGCTGCGCCGAGCGGGATTGCGAACGCGGATGTGGGATCTATCCTTGCATCCATACACGTTACTTTCCAAGAATCAAAGATATTAGCCTCGGTCAGCATTTTGGAGATTGTAGCAAGACATACAGATTGCATATTTCTGGCTTGGAGGTAGGACCATTTTTGGGTGGCTGAACCGCGACGCGTAGGTCTTATTTCCCATAATCATATTCAGCTCACCCTGGTTAAAGGCCTCTGGGGGTAGGGTGTGGGCGCTCATGGTGAAAATGCGGTTGTTTGACTTTGGAAAATTTTATAGAGGGAAAATTTTGCGACATGTTGCTCTCTTATACACATGTTTGCATGCAGTTGGCTGTTGGGCTGAAACCGTGCCTGTCTGAGGTATCCGAATGAGTTGTAATGCTGCAGCTTAGTAGAACGGCCCTATTGGCGTCTATCTGTTCCAGACCAAAATCCGTGAACCTTTGGTGTCTGAGGACGAGATTCGACGTATTTGCAGGAACGCATGTGCAGGGTGTTGATACAGGGCAGAGCTTACGGAAAGTGCAGCCGAGGTCATCTAGCCTGTAAGAGGATTAGTCTCATCTTCCTCTTCGGAATCTTTGGATTTGCGACTCAAGGTCTCGTCACAACCTCAACAGCACACATCCGAACTTGTAGTGATATGGTCTTCTCATAGGATCTTTGCTGTCATATTTCTGCGGCTAGTCGTGAATGCGTGCTGGAATGACTAGCCTCCTAGATCTGCTTCGGCAGTCGGCGGGCATCTCGGCGGGCCCCCTCATCTTCAATCATGGAGGGCATCGGGAGATACCTAGAGCTTCCTCTCAGCTCCTGTCAATATTAACTCAGCCGACAATGGCATATTAAACGGTTCGATAGCCAAATGAATTGGTGAAACCGTGAATAAGTGCAATGGTTCAAAGCACACGAGAAGAACTGCCGTAGGTTCACCAGTTGATGTTGAGTCACTTGCTTTTTCAACCTGCAGACATGCCTTAGGACGGAGGCAAAAGAAGGTCCATAGAGTAAAAAATGATGTGACTGAGTGCTGCTTCAGAATGGTGTCCGTGACAGTTTGTCAGCAAAGCTTGGCATGTTCTACGGTTGATGGCGAGTTTGCCGCGATCGCAGGGGAGAAATGAGCTGAAAAGGTGCATTCGCATTGCGTTGAGCACACTGGAAAGGGCGATATGCTCTCAAAAACTGATGCCGAAGCCTCCACCAGGTTGACACCTGCCCTTCGAATGGCTGAATCTCGACCGGGATGTGGGCATCGGACCGATGATATGAGGGGCGCTGGAAGACTAACGACCTTTGGAAAAGTGCAGGCGAGAGACGTTAGGACGCAGAGAGAGAAGGACGAGAGGTCCATCGTCAACGAAAGAAAGAGGTAGGAGGCGACCTTTCTCACCCAGGATGTCATGGACGGTGGTACATGCACGGCTAGCCTGTGGCGCTAGCCTGTGTGGCTAGGGCTGTGTGGCTGAGACCTATATAGCAACGCCCCAGTGCTAGCTAGTTAGTCATGAACCATCCAAAGACGGCACCCTATGCGGTGAGCCTAACACAGGAGCAGGGTACTCGACTACCTTAACAAGATAACTAGATAGACTTATAATCTTAGCAAAATCCTATATTTTTATTTCATTATTAATTTTAGTTTATTATTAGCTACTAATATAGCCGAAAGAAGAATTCCTATACCTACACTACAACACCGTATGTACCCTTAATCTATATGAAACTATTATTAACGGAGTTTTTGAATAGTAGTTCAAATAACTTCGCCTGAGCTCGTCGAAGATGTGTCAAACCAAAGAACTGATGGAAGGGCAATTTTAGATGCGCACCAGGGAAGAGATATACCCAGCACCAGAATTCACCCCTCTGAACAGGCACAGAGAACCAGGGTTGGATGTGCAACCAAAACACTTATTTATATAGCAGATTAATAAGTCATAACGACCGATTAATACGGCCTAAGATCCTGTTACTTTCTCCGCTGTATGCGCGCATTAATTCTGCAATCCTCTAGCACTGGAAGGTACTATCAGTGTACCCGTTTTCTTGAGCCACGTAGTGGTGTCCCTGAAGGGAAGAGGTCCATAGAGCCGGCAGGGCTACGCACTATGCCCTGCGGGAGGTCGGCCGTAGCGTAGCAGCGCAATTCCTAACATACCTCTAGTTCCCGTTTCACGGTGCCCGTAAGCGTCTCTTCATAGCAGTAGACCACAGACCACACTTCACGCTCTCCACTAAACAAGCTTGTATACCCCATTCCTATGAGCTGGCGTATCTCTCGAGCCGTCGAGTCCTCATCCGACTGGCCTGTAATTCCTCTGAGGCCTTCCCTCTATGCCAGGCCCTCCTTTAAGCTGACCTGTATTTCTACTCCTAAGAGCTTTACCCGTATTACTACCCGCGGCGATCCGTCTAGTTGAGCCCTCGACTTGCTTGGAGATTATACCCGAAAAGGAGTCCTACTAAACCTGAGGGGGGTTTCCCGACAACAACATTACGCATATAGTGTAGACGGATGCAATATCTAAGGTGCGTAGCCAGACTAAAAGGTAATTGCATATCCAGCGCGACACGTTTACTTATTATAAATTCATCGTGATACCCTAGGCGCCATGCTAAACGTGAACCAAAAGCTATCATACATGGATGCGGAACCTGAGGTTCGTTCTTCGTTGCTACTAAGCACCATAGTGCTCCCTGCCAATGGGTGCATAACCACCAGGCGCGTGTCCACCACCCAGAGGCGGAGTCATGACGGGCGGGCTCATCAATGGAGTCATGGCGTAGCTTTGGTCAGCGCCATGATATCCCGTTCCACCTGTCAAGGGCTCTGTGTCCGAAGATGTGCTCCAAACGGCGGATTTGTGGTGGTTTAGAACCACGGTATTGTGGTGAGAATGGCCTGAAGCGTGTTCGGCGTGCTCATGGCCTTCGTCATGACCACCATGATGCTCGACCGCATATTCTTCGGCATACGGCTGTCCGCTCTTCCTCAAGTGCCAGTTACAGTACGCTGCACTCAGTCTGTCGAAGACCAAAATGAGGAAAAGGAGTACGAGACATGTTGGCAATACCGCAGGTGAAGCCATGAATTCGTACAAGGCGTTCTCGTTGCTGATGAGTGCAATGAGCACTCCGCCAACAGCTAGAGCAAGCAAACGAACTCCAATCGAAACGAAGTCGAACATGTCGGCGCGATGCCTCCGGATAAGGATCAGGAATACAATTGAACAGATGATGAAGACGCAGAAGGAAGCCCAGTAGTAGAGATATACTAGTTTCCAGCTGTGGACTGCGACGCCTGAAGCGGTATAGGTCTCGACCTTGTCCACTGGCAATTTCATCCCAAGTCCAACATAAACGCCATCGAACAGTTGGAAGATCAAATCCCCAAAAGCCGTCGGAACGTCTCCGTTCGAGTCATATTCAGCTATGTTAGTTGGTGAGCAGATGCCAGTCTGATTTCCTATCTGGTAAATCGCGGCCAGTGCCTTGTGCTGGATTTGCAGGGTTTCGGCTTTGCTTTCAAAGTTCAAGTACTCGAGCAGTTTAAGAAGCGAGTCCCGCAATTTTGCACCGTCCTGGTTCTCATACCAACAAGCTTGATCGATGGCCTTTTTGACGATATTCTCCCAATTCTTGATCACATATCGCGCAAGAACCAGTTGTTGGCTGCCTTCCACAATGCCTACAATAGACAACTGGAACGGAAAATGTAGTAGAGACCAGATTTGCTGACGAATGGTCCCGTAGTGACCATGTGGAAAGTTGTCAAAATAAAGCGCCCAAAGCACTACCTGTGTTATGGATGAGCACTGCCAGTGAAATATGATAGGATCTGACTTGGGGACTTACCAAAACGATGATGACGCACATTATAAAGGCGCAACCTTCGAACTCCAGGCCGTACTTGCCCATGAGCCGCGAAACAGTTTTGGTCACACCAATAGCGCCTTCGCCAATGACAATGAGTGTCAGCAGGCTCATTCGCTCCATCAAATGCGTTTTTTTGAAACTCAGCATTCTCCAGATAGAGGAGACAGCGATGACAGCGACCGATTCAAGCAACATGACAATGTACCAGACGACGTAGACACCGCGGTGAGTCACGTCTCCTTCCTTAAAAGCTGGAGTCATTCCTCCGAACACACCTGCGATTAGACAATAGAGTGCAATCATAAGTCCGAGCGGGAGGTACAATTTGGAAAACTTGGCGCGGATAATGTAATACTGCGTTTGTTAGCCATCTTTCCAATGAAATTTGGACACCAACTTGCAAAAACGACGCTATATTGAACAGCCAGAAGTGCTCTGCTAAGCACAAGGGTATAGCAAAGAATGCGAAAAT
Source organism: Darksidea phi (assembly GCA_030770425.1). Classification (NCBI taxonomy): domain Eukaryota; kingdom Fungi; phylum Ascomycota; class Dothideomycetes; order Pleosporales; family Lentitheciaceae; genus Darksidea; species Darksidea phi. The sequence continues at coordinate 22,479 of JASJFT010000089.1, forward strand.
TCTAGAAAAGTATTAGCAGGACACGATGTCATCGCACACTGGCCATCCTACCGTGTTGTTTGCTTTCTTGCTCGAGGGATTGAAGGAGGAGCCAACCAACGCCAGTCCCACGAAGACTATGAATTGAATTGTCTTGCAGACGCGCTCGTAGCTGGAGTCTCGAGCGAAGCGAACATCGTGAAGTGTGACCTGGAACCAACACGACCATAATATACCAAAGAAGCCAACGTATGCAATCAAGTATGAGCCGTCTGTGATGGAATGGTAGGTGGTAAATGTTGCGAGGTTTGCGACGAAGAAAAGATCGAAGAAGAGTTCGACGGTGCTGGCCTCGTGTCGTTGCGAAAAGACCAAGTGGTCGTGGTCGGCACCCTGAAGTGGAGATTCTATAAAAGGCACTGTTTTGTGGAGTCGCTTGAGATGCTTCTCTGCGTCGCTGTTAAGACCGTGTTAGCTCCGGTGACGATGGTGAGGTGGGAGGATCCTACACATCTCGTTTCTTGCCATGAAAGGAGAAACCCATTATTTCTCTAAGATACCTGCATGCGGTAAGACGACGCGTTCAAATAGCGTGGAAGACGCGAAGATTGGAAGCCCTCAGCTCACCACCGGGCGGGCTTCCGAGCCTTAAAGCATCCGTCCGAATGTACCGGGCCTTTTTTATAGCCTGCATCCCGATCGACAGCCAATAGATGGGGGCGCTGTGGCTCAAGAGCTAATCCGTGCTCTCGATGCCCAATTCTCTTCTAGGTTGAGGCTGGCAGCCATTGGAAGAGGACCCGGCATAGGCGGAAAGCTGAAAGGCTCCGCCCCCACAGCCACTGGGGAGCCCTAGGCGTGCTACGAAATCAGCAGCCGAGAAGCTTCGTGGCCGGCGACGTGGCATAGCTTGTGCAGCATCGGCCCCATTACTGCGCCCCGCCTACCGTAGCTGGAGCCCGTGCGAGACGCCACAAGAAGCTAGAGCCATGGCGTGGCACGGGTCTAGAATTGCTCTTTCTACCCATTACCCCAAAGCGTCAAGCGTGCAGGAGCATTTGCTAAACTATGCTGACGTCAACAAGCCACAGCCACCCCGGAAGAAAGCGATGGTGCTTATGCACATGTTTTAGACACATGTCTATCCACGTCGCAATAGCAACGTACCCTAGCGTGCGATACAGTCGGAAAGTCGCCGTGTCCCATCAGATACATATCTACATATCGAGGCGCATCCCACTAAAAAGTCTACTCGCGAATCAATCCTGTTCGCTCATTCGCACTGCCCTCCTGACTCGCATGTCCGACTTCTTCCTCCTCATCGTCGTCCTCGTCTTCATCATCACTCCAACCCTCAGCCTCGAGTCCATCACCGCGAATGCCAAAGCTCATGAGAAATCCGATAAACGAAACGCCTGCGAAAATACCGAAAGCGAGCGCCTCGCCTTTTGGTTCAATCTTGGTCGCCGCTGTGAAAAGAGAACCAGAAATGAAAGGCCCAACGGCGCGACCGGCGGCGGAGAGCGTTTGCGCGAGCCCGTTTAGAGTTCCGAGAACGTTGTGGTTCGGGGCCGAGTTGGTAATCTCACATCAAGTTAGAAACGGAGTAAGAACGTGTGCGCAAATGCTCACCAAGAGAAGCGCTGAGGTAAGACCACCAACGCTTGCCACTGTTTTGATCACCAGTACCACGCCCAACTCGGCCCATAGCCAGCCGGACCCCAACCCTCTGCCCTTGGAAGGAGTATCGTCCTTATACCCCACCCAGGGCATGAGCAAAAATGCAACAACAAAGGCAGCCAGACTGACGCGGTACGTAATTTTGTTACCGACTTTTTCTCTAAGCTTCCCGTAAATGCCGATTTGAAAGACGATGGTAATGCCTCCTGCGAACGCCAATGAGAGGCCCACAGCTTCCGGCTTGAGGCCACGACCGGTTGGGGGCTGCTCCTCGGCAAAGATGGGATAAAGTGAATTGTACGAGATGTTGGCCAGCTGGAAGATGAAGTACGTAATAAGCAAAAGGATAGTGTTGCGGTTCGACACCTCGTGTTTGGCGAGTTGGTCGCCCGAAACATCTGGGAACAAAGCTGGAGGTGTATCCTCGGATTCGTCATCCGAGGGCTCCTCATCCTCATCCTCTTCTAGAACGCCATCAAGATGGCTGTGATGCCGTGCCTTCTTGGTCTGCATAAAGCGTCGAATGTACGTCGGACGTGGTGAACTAGTAAACTGCCAGAGCCAGGCAAATAAGTTCCCGACCCTCTTCCCCAGCGGTGGGAGGTTCTTCGCTTCTTCTAGGCTCTCCTCCAAAAACACCATGCAAATAATCAAATCTAACGCGAGGACACCGACCGAGAAGAGATTTGGAAGTAGGTATGGGAAAGGGTTCGGCTGGTCCTTGTGAAATGGGTTCTGGTAGAAAACCAGCACCCCGCCCACGATAGGCCCAGTGATGCCGCCAATGCCGTACACGACCGGAAGGTAGGTAAAGGCCCTCGACTGGTTGCTCCGATCTGTGATCTCGCCGAGACATGTCGATACAACCCCTGCATTGCCGTTGACCAAGCCCATCAAGACCTGCACGAGGATGGCCTGCCACAATGTCTTGCAGAAGCCAAAAGCAAGAAAGGACGTCATGGTGAGAAATGTACCTGCTATGATGACTGGTTTCCTGCCTATCCGGTCCGACAGCCAGCCCCAGAAAAAGTTGGTTGCGAATTGCGCAAGCGCGAAGGACGAGGCAATCAAGCCTACATACAATCCCGCCTGTCCTTCCTTGACCTCGGGGAACGTCTTGGTCATCTCGGGCAGATAGGGGCTGATGGAGTTGAGGGCCGTCTGTTCGGCGAGGGCAATGGCTGCAAGCACGGCGAGCTGTCTCGTTGGCAGCGGCGATTCATAGTGGTGATCGTTGGATTCGGAGCCCTGGGCATGGGGCGAAGGCGAAGAAGAGAGCGGCCGGCCGCGGGTGGACGGCGGCTTTGTGGGAAAGGTCTGGTAGTGCAGCGTCGACGACTTGCGCCGGGGGTCGATGGCGGGTCGTGAGCGGCCCATGGCGGGGCTGCCGGGGGGGAGAAGGGGCTTCTGCAGCGTTCAGCGTCTACCTCGTCGAGGCAGCTGGGGCAATGCGCGTTGTAACCGGCATGGAGACGTCGTTGGAGCGTGCGGAGTGCCGATGGAATTGTTTGAGATTCCGGTTTTGGAGGATGCAAAAGTTCGCCGTCACGCGGCAGCGCTTTCGTCATCGGTGGGGCCGTGCCTTAGTTACCAGGTACGCCCACTTGGCGCGGAGACCAGCACCGCAGACACCCCTTCTGCCGTCCTGCTTTCACTCGAACATCCCCCTCTGAACCACCCAGCCATGCCGTTGCAGAGCCTTCGGCTAATGGATCCCCGTATCTTTTGACGTGATACAGCCTTATAGTCAGCATCGACATGTATAATCGACCCGCGGACTCGCATCTGGCAAGGCCTGACCACTACCGCTCAGGAGCGACGGAAGGCTGGGGAGATGTACAGTCCATGAGACGGATAAGGATCTTGATGTGGACCACGGTGCTCGCACGCCACGTTGGCCTTCAACCATCTCATTCTAACACGCATGCAACGGTTGCTCCGATGACCACTCCACTCAAGCACTCGAGATGAAGAGATATTACGTATTAGGCAGGATGTAAGCCCTAACTGTAACATTGGCGCATTGAAACGGGATACATATGTGGCATCCACGTCCAACGAACGCGTTGGCCTGCAAGTTCTCGCTGCTGTGCCTCACTCGTGCCTACGCACGATGGAGTTGATATCGGCACCGGATCATCCAAACAGTAGCTACGCCGCACGATCCGGATTGCATCGAGATAGGCGCGACCAGAAAATGCATAGCACATGTGCAGGACGCACCGCCCCCTGTTTTCCCCATACTGGCTAATCTGCCTCCAATATAAAATTCATCTATTTAGCCTCCATCCCCACCCCGCGCTTCTCCTCAACACCATCGCGTATCCACGATGTGTGTCTATAATACGACTTCAACGCGCCCGGACCTGTCCTTACCCGCATCTCCGAAAACTTGCTCACTGACGCCTCATCCTATCACGCCTCTGCCACCGGCGGATATCGTGCGTCTTCGTGCGAAATGTGCTCATCGCCCTGCAGAACACCTAGTTCCAGGGTCACTTGACCGTCTGAATTCCCACATTCGATGATGCCTAGTGTCAGAGCCACCAAACCAACGGTTGTAGATTGCGGCGGCGCATATTCAACCTACGCGAACAATAGATCATGGATCTAGCTGAAGATTGTCCGCCATGGACATTTAGGCCAGGAGTGCGAAGTATAAAAGCTAGAATTGTCTACCACTTTACGCTTGTCACCACGAAGAATCGCAACTATCATCGAAACCATATCGTCCTGACAATCAGCGCGAAGTGTTTCGATATCATTGACAAGTGCCTTACCTAGGACCTCTCTCCAAACCTTCTCCATTCCCTATCATGCGAACCTCACTCTACACTTCCCTCCTGGGGGCTCTACCCGCAGTCCTGTCGATTCCGGCGCAACCAGCTATTAGCAACACAACCGCACTCCCTGTCCACTTCGGCCTACTCGTCTTCAACTCATTCCAATCTCTCGATGCCTTCGGACCCATGGATGTTTTCAGTACGTAAAGAGGATCCTCAGAGCTTTGCTTCCGGTACTGCTTCGGCAACTTGCTCGAGTGACGGGACAGCAGTATGCGCCGAGGCAGTCTATGAGTCTTGTCTTACAAAACATGCTAACGCGCTTCGCCATCACAGACTCACTCGCCATGCTCTACAACACCACAATGCGCCTTTCCGTCATCGCCAAAACACTCGACCCCGTGACAACCACTCCACGAAAAGCACTGAATCTAAACAATGTATTCGGCCAGAAAATAGTACCCACTATTACCATCCAGGATGCTTTGGCTGCACAGAAGCAGGACGGTACCCCCGATGACATCGACGTTTTAATCGTACCCGGTGGCGGCGGCACTCGAGAGCCCATGCTGGAAGAGATTGACTTTGTGAGGACGATGTACCCTAAAGTACTCACTTTCTCCTTCCGCATGGCTCGGAACAGCTGATTGAGTGTCTTAGGTTAAATACGTCATCTCCGTCTGCACCGGGTCTACCATTTTAGCCCGCTCCGGCATTCTGGATGGCCGTAAAGCAACGACAAACAAGCGCAACTGGGTCTGGGCCACATCCACCGGCCCAAAGGTAGACTGGGTGCATACCGCGCGGTGGGTCGAGGACGGAAACATCTGGACCTCTTCCGGTATTTCTGCGGGTATTGATGTGTCCTATGCCTGGCTCGGCCATGTGTATGGAGAAGAGGTCGCGAAGTACATGGGTCTGTCTGCCGAGTACCAGAGGTGGACGAACTCGACCGATGATCCTTTTGCGGCTATCTGGTCGTAAATGGTAGTGGATGAATCTATGTGTGGACTGGCCTTATTTCTATTTGGGTAGTGCTAGGGCTTCGCCGATGCAAGATTATGGCTCGCTTGGTCTGGTATGCATGCTCCCGCTACAGAATGCAGCACGCAGAGAGGATGCAGGAGCCAGAAAGACGAGTACATGGAGGATATGGCAAATAACCAGCGTAAATGCAGCATTTTTACAACTACAAGACTCCTTTCCAAACGCCTATCCTGAAACCAAGATTCCAACCAACCACCTTGCTACATTATCACGCCCCTTTTCGAACCACACCCTTCTCTCTCCCACCCGGCCCTCCCTTCAATAACGTCCTCAAATACTTGCTCCCCCATCTCTCCACCACGCCCCACAAATCCCCCAACCCCCCACTCCACGCACTCCCTCCTCCCCATTCTCGCCCCAATCCCCAGTCCTATTCTTCCAACCCTCTCCAAAACCCACCCCTCCACCCCAACAATAAACAGCAACAAAAGCGCATCAGCACCCACGCCCACCAACCCACAAACATACGACCTCCTTCCGTTCCAAGCGTCAGCATCACGGAATGTACACCGCGGGGACCGCAAGGGCGACAACAAAGCGCACGCGTCGTTGTCCCGTAGTAGTCACTCGCGTGATGGGTCGCCCCCGATCGAAGGCTACGGCTGTGCAGAGCCTCCTTGTGATTTGGTCTTTGCTTAGAAGGGATGGAGCCGGGGAGAGCGGGTGGAAGAGCGTGTTATGGGTTTAGATGTACAGAGCCATTATTTCGACAAATCTGCAGATGCAGTGCCTTTTATGAATATACGCGAGCGGATCTGTATTGGAATTGTATATTTAGCACCGAAGCGAGGAAGTAGCCGCGGTGGTGGGATATACGGTAACATCTAACAGGTACGATGGCCGCAGCCGTATGGGTAGATTCTTTAAATATAATAAAATAATGCGACGCTCCAGGGATTTCTTTCGCCCATAGCCTGTCTCGGCATTAGCTGCTATTTCCTATTTCTCCCCAACGCGCATAAGAATAAAACTTTACGATTTATCACCCTCAGTTCTAGTATCTTTGGAAGAGCCCGATATATTTTCCTAGGATGCTCCAGGTAATACCGCACTAAAGGGTCCGCCACTTGGTCTTGAAGTTCTATAGGAAGCTGTTGTAATGGAAAAGCTACTTTGGCCAGCGTTAGTGAGTTGTGGGCTTGTGGGTAAAATTGGGTTGGTAGAGCATGGAATGGTAAAGATTGAACGCGAGGGGCCGTGCAAAAGGCATTGACAATGTAGAAGCATCACAAGAAGTGTTGTACTGAATAGAATTAGTACAAAACTTTGGGCCCATTGATGTGAAATGTTCAACATGAGGGATATTGTTGCCTGATGCATGCCGTTTGAATGTTATCGTAGGCGCGTTCATCATCGTTAATACTCATACATACTAAAGAGGTGTTACGAAATCCACCTGCACATGAAACCCAATGCTAGTCCCGAAAATGATTTCCTTCCTAACGCCGATGCAACTTATCCTATGCTCACTACGGTTTAAGCGGGGGTCGAAACTGGCAGTATTATATTCTGCCTCTCCATTCGCCGAATTCAATCACTCTTCAACATACTCTCCACCAAATCACCAAGTGGACCCCAGAAATCCTTGCTCCCATTTGCCAATCCATGCTCGTCGATGAATAGCACGTAATGCTTGAAGCTTGTATTAAGATGCGGCTCGAGGCCTAGCTCGATAATGACCGGGTAATGGTGGCAGTAAATGTGGGCATAGACGCGGTATAGGCGCTTGAACATGTTTCGGATGAGGGCGGGGAAGGTCTTGGGGAAAGGCACACCGATGCGGCTCGGGAACATTTGCTCGTTGTCGATGTTAGACTGCACCCATGCCATGAGGTGTTCGATGTATTCCGGTGCTGCCATCTTTGTGGGCTTCTTGTAGTTCTCGTTGTCTTGCCAGAGATACTCAAACTCATCTGTCGCCTTCATCTCAGGGCAGCTCTGCGGTGAGCAGAATTCGGTGATGGAGCCATAGAGCAGATTGATCTGGTTGTAGAAGTCGACCACTAGGCCATGTCAGTGCATGGCCATACTAGCCAAAGATAATACGCACCGTTCACGGCGAGCCACTCATCCTTGTCTTCTCCCTCAGGGAGCTTGACCGCCTTCCTCAAACTACCACTACCTAGTGTCGCCTCAGCATACTGCTTGAGCTGCCAGCTGCTTGTCCCCCGTCCCGACTTTTGCGGCTTGAAGGGTGCTCGCGTGCGCGGGTTTCTAGAGGAAGAAAGTAAGCATGTGCCCATGTCATTTTCATTATCGCGTGCGGGGGAGCCTCTGCCGCCGGGAAGAAGTTTGTACGAGTAGTTGGGAACTGCGCGGGTGGGAGTGTGTTCGCCAGACTGCAGCTGGGAGCTTGTGCGAGACGAGCTGATGGCTAGGACGGGCGTGGGAGAGGATTTCGCCTGCGGTGCCCGCAACGCCTCTCCAATCCTTTGCAGAGGGCTCTTGTATGCCAGTTGAGGCTTCACAGGTGCGAGAGCCTCGAACGAGCTTGTGTGTGTGTCGGTCCACGCATCCTTTCCCAGACCCAGTTCTGCCCTATCGAGCAAATGCATGCCGAAGTTTGTACAGCTCTGGCTCTGGACAAAGGTGAAGATGGGCTGGAGTGGCCGAGGCTTCGCAGGGAATTGAGGGTACAAGTGGGACGTATGGGAAGCAGGCTGGACGAACATTGTAGTTATGAAGCCGGACATGCTCGACGATGGCTATGTCTCGGATATATGTGTAGAGCGTATTGCACCCTGCTTGAAGTGCATTCCGACGTTAGCTGGGTGACGGTGGGCTCGGAATGTACTAACCGGTAGGCTCACGGAGTGTTCTGATAACAAAGAAGTGAGCGACAACACACTTGGAACCGGAAATCAGAAAGGAAAGCGTTCTTGTTGCACGATTCCGGGCTGGCGACGCCGGAGCTGGAGTTTGGTTGGTAGACTGTTGTGCCCCACCATAAACATTGACGCAGTTGACGCCACAGCTGACTAACGCACTAGCCACTGCCGCTGAGCATGGGAATCTTGGCCGAGGCACGTTAAGCTTGAATAATGTCTCGATAATACTGACAGTCGGGTTTCTTAGGTTCTAATCTAGGGCTATGGGTATAAAGACATGAGCTCCGCCCAATGCATCAAACTTTTGACGTAAAAACGGGCCAAGCATGCAATTCCATCTCCCCATCCACGTCCAGGTTACTGGCTGAAGTAGTCCGTGTCACCGTTCCGGTGTCCATTTCTCGGATCGTCACACGCACCATCCAGCGACGTCTCAAACTCACCGTGGTCAATATCTGCAGACTCGCCGCTCTTGACCCTCTCCAGCTGATCGTTGACATAGAGGGCGACTTTGTCGTCCATTTCCGCCTTGCGTCTTAGCGCTTCCGAGTCCAGATAGCCGATGGAGTTGGTGCGATTGAGCGGTAGAGGATCCTCTTCACCATTGGTCGACGTTTCCCAGTCGCTTCGGAAGCCAATACTACGGCTTGTCGAGGAGCGGCGGAGATGATGAGGTTTCTTTGGCTTGCCTGTTGAGGCCCAGATATCATCAAAGTAGTGAGCTGCTGCCGCCGTCGGAGTGCGTGGTGTCTGTGGGAGCCGGCAGGTCATGCTATGACAGGTTAGTGGTAGCAGAGTGGTAGGATGATAGTTTAGCTTACCCAGTATCGTGGATCATCTTGGCGATCAAGCCAGTCCAGCCACATTGATGAGTAGCACCCAGACCGCGACCGGTATCGCCATCGAAGAACTCGTGGAACCACAAGTAGTCTTTCCAGTTTGGATCGTAATCCAACATCTGATGACCGTCGTTGATGGCCCTTCTACCGTCATCGCCGCGGGCGAATAGATGTTGGAGACGATGTTGGATTTCTTCGGCGACGTGGCCGAGGTGCATATAATCCCCCGATCCAGTGGGACATTCGACTTTCAGTTCGTTGCCGTAGTACAAGAAGAATCGCTGTAACGATTCGATGAGAAGGAAGTTGACAGCTAGCCAGATGGGCCCACGCCAATTGCTGTTTCCACCAAAGAGGCCACTGTCTGAGTCGCCGGGAAGGTAGGCGACCTCATACTTTTGTCCATTGACGTCCATTGAGTACGGGTGGTCCTTGTGAAACTTGGAGAGGGATCGGATGCCATGGTCTGCCAGGAATTCATTTTCGTCTAGCATTCTCTTCAAAATCTTCTTCAGCCGGTCTTCGCTGACAAGGGAGAGGAGAAGACGGTCATCCTTGCCGCGCTTCTTCATTGAGGCGATGTTCCGGTCTGCCGTCGCTTTCCGGTTGTCGATAAACCATTGCAGTCTCTTCTTGAAGCTAGGGAACCTGTTGATCACTTCGGGCTCCAGTGTCAAAGTCGAATAGAGTGGTATTAGGCCTACCAGAGACCTCACAGGCATCTGATGGCTCCACGGGCCACCCCATGAAATGGCGTCATAGTAGAATCCATCCTCCTCATTCCAGAGGGGCTTGGCCTCCCCACCGGAGCGGTACTGCATTGCGTCGCTGATCATGATAAAGTGCTCGAAGAACTTGGACGCCATGTCTTCGTAGATGCGGCGGCGTTTGGCGAGTTCGAGGCAGATATTCAGCATGTTCAAGCAATAGAAGCCCATCCAGCCGGTGCTGTCGGCTTGCTCAAGGACGCCGCCAGTGGGCAGCGGATCAGAGCGATTGAAAACGCCAATGTTGTCAAGGCCCAAAAAGCCACCCTCGAAAATGTTCTTCCCGTCGGCGTCTTTTCGATTGACCCACCAGGTGAAGTTGAGGAGAAGCTTCTGGAAGACGCGCTCAAGGAAGTCAAAATCTTCTCGGCCATACATCTTGCGCTCGAGCTTGAAGGTCCGGAAGAGCGACCAGGCATGGACCGGGGGGTTTACATCGCCAAAGTTCCACTCATAAGCCGGTAGCTGCCCATTGGGATGCATGTACCATTCGCGAGTGAAAAGGTCGAGCTGCTTCTTGGCAAAGTCTGGATCGATCATAGTCAGAGGAATGCAGTGGAAGGCGCTGTCCCAGGCAGCGAAGAATGGGTACTCCCAGGAATCGGGCATAGACAGGATGTCGTCCAAGTACATATGCTTCCACTCTTTGTTGCGAATTGCCTTTCGGCCTGGTGGTGGCGGCGGCATACCCGGATCACCGTTTGCCCACTGGTCCCAGACAAAGTGGTAGTACTGCTTGCACCAAAGCATACCGGAGAGCGCCTGGCGCTGGATGTTCCGTAGGTCTTCAGCCATGGGAAGTGGGTTGATCCGGAGGTAGAACTCGTCTGCCTCGGCGCGACGCTGCTCCATGATTTCATCGAAGAGCTCCTCGTCAACATAACCCTCGTACCTCCGAGACAATCTGAAGCGCACCACGGCGCACTCACCGGGCGGGACGCCTTCGTCTTCGTCGAAAGCGTACCAGGCGGCGCACTTGGTGCCGAAGCCCTCGGGATTCACAGCATCAGTCTTCTCGTCTACGATGCGGCGATGAATGCCATCTTTCACGTAGGGTGTCTTGTTCTGGCCATTCCACAGTGTCTTGTAGTTGGTCTCATTCTCGGTAAAGAGCAGCTCTGGCTGGACGTCGTCGCCGCTCGAGCCGGTGCCCGGAGAGGGTGACAGCTGAACGTAGCGCTCGCCGAGCTTCCAGTGTTTTGAGTGTGCAGTAGTCGCGCCGATCTTGCGGATCGACGGCTTCTTCTTAATGTCCTCGTGTCCCCATGACCAGGTGTTGCGGAACCACACGTGAGGCACGATGTGCAGCGGCGCAGGTTCAGGTCCGCGATTGTATGCTGTGACGCGGAACAGAAGCTCCTCGGCGTCGTCGGCCTCCTTTGCCGTCTCGATGAAGATGTCCCAGTATCGGTCGTCGTCGAAGATGCCCGTGTCAACGAGGTTGTATTCCTTTTCAAGCCTGCTACGCTTCGCGTTCTCTTTGATCAAGTCTTCGTACGGGAATTTGCGCTGGGGGTACTTGTAGAGGTATTTCATGTACGAATGCTGCCGCTACTCGTTAACGCCCATTCCAAGCGGGGCTGGAGGAACGTACCGTAGGAGTATTGTCTAGATGAAAGTGACACTCCTTCAGAGATTCGCCGTGATTGCCCTGGGGGTTCGACAGGCCGAACAGGCGCTCTTTCAGGAAATCGTCCTTTTCGTTCCAGAAGGCGAAGGCGATGTTCTGCAGGCCGTGTGAGTCAGAGACACCGGCAATACCATCCTCGCCCCAACGGAAGGCGCGCGTCCGCGCCATGTCATGTGTGAAGTCTGCGTCATCAGTCAGTCGGGCCAGATTCTATGGCAACGGCAATTGCACTTACGACTCCATGCGTCGCCATCGTGACTGCAGAAGCGGTCAGTACAGTACTCCAAAGATGAGCATTGGGAACAGCACTCACGAGTAGTCTTCGCGGACTGCAGTATATTAGCCAAACCCACTATGCTTAGCAGTAGCAGCACTGACCGGTTGCCCACTGCCTCTCAGCAACGTAGGGGCCCCATCGTTTCCAGTAGGCCTGGCGCTCGCGGTCCTGCTTGAGGCGCTTTTCCTCCTCGCAAAGGTACTCCTGGTTCTCAATGAGCACCATGGCGGTAGGTCTCAGCGATCAATGTCGGCTGGTTCGAGGTCTGCCGGATAGGTGTAGGGAATGGCGGTGTCCAAGTTGGAAAGGGAAAGCAAGGGAAAAGTATTCACACAGCTAAGAAGCGAAAAGCAAGAATGAAGGATCGGCTAGCGATGATTGTAGGCTGGTGTTGGTGCAAGGTCGGGGTTCACAGAAGAGAAGAGGAAGCAAAGGCTGCCGAGTTTTGAGTTTTGAGTTTTGGAGCGGCGCGCTTGTTCCTGCACTCTCACCGCGATGCATGCAGGAACTCGCGATGGACGTCATGAGGGTCCGTGCCTGCAACGGCTGCTTATCGGCCCACAGACGCGAAAAACGGGCATGTCTGGTATTCTCTTGGCGACCTGGGACAATGTTCAGCTACGATATATTCCATCAAGCCAAGGCTCTGGGAGCTGTGCGACAAGCTGCAAAATGTCCCGCCGGGCGTGGGATGGCGACTGCGCCAGCGAAATCCCAGACGCCAGGAACGAGAGATGGCTCCTCAACAAGGCAAGCCAGACGGGACATCGCCGATGCGAATCGGGCCAATGCGAAGGGAGGCCATGCAAGCCATCAATGGCCAGAGCGACTGAGATGTACACCAGGACCACGGATTCGCATGCCGAAGAATGGGCGTGTGTGGAAAGGTGATGGATATGTACGGTATATCCTCAGTATATCCTCACGGCCGGCCCGTGACGGTCGCCTGGCGTGGCCATCGCCGTGTTCTTAGAGGTGTTGCCCTGACGTCATCGCCGGATAAGCCCCATCGGTTCCTCGGGCGCAAAGAGCAGAAGATGTGAACATCGAAGAGTGAAAAGCCACGTCACATGCTAGAGAGGCGACTCCAGACGTCCCGCACCGCTGCCGGTCTGCGCGTCGACATCACGTCAGGCTAAATTTTGTCGGGACTCGCTTCCAACAACGTACCTACGTTCGTGACTTTTTTTGTCCCTTTCTTTCCGCTCCCTCCGCCATGTCTTTTGCAGCCATTCTGCGTCCGCTTCGGTCGGGTAGTGGGCTCAATGGAGTCAATTCTGCTTTCCCATCCTTTGCTTCTCGTTGCAAGCCTAGCGTTGGTATATGTGGTAGCCGGCGCGGTATACCGTCTTTATCTGAGTCCGATCGCACGATACCCTGGGCCTAAATTAGCGGCCCTCACCTTTTGGTATGAGTTCTACTACGACGTTCTCCGCAAAGGCAGATACACATGGAAAATCCAAGAACTGCACACAGAATACGGTACGTGTTTTCCGCCCCTTGGTGGCGAGCCCTCGCCAACAACGAGCATAGGGCCAGTAGTCAGGATCAACCCCGGAGAGCTGCATGTGGCCGACCCTGCATTCTACGACTCCGTTTACGTTGGATCGGCTCGGCGAACGGAGAAATGGGACTACTCCGCGCGCATGTTCGGCACCTCTCTGGCCGCAGTTGGCACGACCGGTCATGAACTTCATCGACTGAGGCGATCAGCACTGAATGCATTTTTCTCCAAACGATCTATATCCAAACTTGAACCTACAATTGAACGAACGGTCCAGCGTGCATCCCAGCTGCTTCAAAACCGGGGGTCGGGGCGTCGTGCTATCAATCTGCGGGATTTCTTTGCTGCATTTTCCGCCGACGTTATTGGGGAAGTCGCATTCGGAAGTGGCTATGGGCTACTTGACAGACCGAATTTCGAGCCTGGATGGCAACGCCTAATGATGGTAAGTCTTTCGCGTATTGACCGCGTCAGGCTCGAGCTTATCGCTCCCAGGATTTATCACGCGCAACCCATCTTATGAAACAATTTCCGTGGGCCTATGCCGTCCTAAACCTGATACCGCCCTCGTTTCTGTCGCTGCTTCATCCGCTCACGAAGCAACTATTCAGTATCCGGAGCGATATCCACCTCAAAATCGAGCAGACAAAGGTTGCACTCGAGGAGCCCGAGTCAGCAAAACATATTGTGGGAAAGGAAGAAAAAGACATATATTACCCAACAGTTCTCCACTCCCTCCTAGCTGCCTCATCCTTGCCGGCTAGTGAGCTTTTGACGCCACGCTTAGAAGACGAGGCGTTCACTTTGCTGGGAGCTGGGACAATCACCACGGCACATACCTTGACTACCATCGTCTACTATGTACTTGCCAACTCCGCAATCAAGTCTCGGTTAGAGGCCGAGCTATCCGGGCAATGCGCGAGTCTACCTAGCGACCAGCCAAAGCCGGACTTGAGGCTTTTGGAACACCTGCCTTACCTCTCTGCTGTCATCTCAGAAGGTCTACGTCTCAGCCTTGGTGTTTCCCATCGTCTACCCCGCATTTCACCCGATACCGCATTGCATTACCAGGGTACCATGGACGGAAAAGATTACGACTATACGATACCACCGCGAGTGCCTGTGAGTATGACCCAGTTGCTCATGCATCTCGATCCAGCCATATATCCTTCTCCTCATGATTTCGATCCTGGTCGCTGGCTCGCCTCTGAGTCTAGCACAGAGGACGTCAAGGAGGAACTGAGACGAAGAAAGCAGTACCTAGTTCCCTTCAGCAAAGGGACCAGGATGTGTGCGGGGATGCATTTGGCGTATGCTGAATTGTATCTTATGCTCGGAGCGCTATTTCGTCCAGGCGGCATAGGAACGAGGATGGAGTTGTTTAGGACGGGAGTAGAGGATGTGGAGTGCGTGCATGACTTCTTTAACCCTTCGCCGAGATTGGACTCGGAAGGTGTGAGGGTAATTTTGAGAGGAGAGGTGGCCGAGCAGTAAGAACTCGCCGCCGAATTTTAGGGATAATACGCGGCATACCTAATTCGGTCCATGGGCGCATTCCAATGTGAATTCGAACTTGTAAATGCTGTGGTACCGATACATGCGTTCTGTCCGGAAAAACGTGGGGCGTCATTGGCTGTAGCGAACGAATCTGCCTTGCCAGCAAGCCGGTGAAGCGCTGCGGCTTGTTGATTAGAGGACACAGAAAGAGGCCCAGGAAATAAGTACTGCTGCACATTCCATCCAGGCTATTCCGATGGACCTGTCCTTATTCTTCTCTTGTACATCCTTCGTACGCGGTACGTTCACATAGCATGTTTAATTACGCTGGAGTCCCGATTGGGAAAGGTGGCACCGAGTACCAATCATATCCCTCTTCACACTTCCAGTCCGAACCCTCAGAATTTTCTCAGCTCCAAGCGGAGCCAGAAAAGATCCAGCTCGAAAACTGCACGAGTGCAAAATACGCACCAGCATCTGCCACAACTGACTACCCAGTTCATCCACCGTCAGCGACTTCGACCACAAGTTCTCGCAGCGCGTTGAACTTACCGACCAGTGATAACGGTTCTCCTCGCGTATGAAGGTCCGTAGGAAGCTGGGAATTTGTACCTCGAGCGTAAGATGGCAGGCATACCAGTACTCGTCGTCCACATCACAGACAAGGTCGAGGTTTTGCCTTGCTGATATCGTCACATCTGAGCACCGCCGTCGCGGTTCCATGTAAGCTTGATACTCATGACCCTTAGGGGTGTCGCCTTACCGTAGTTGTAACTGGAGCGTTTGCTGATGTATTCATAGTACTTTAACCCGATGTTAACGACCGTGTGGCTATTGGCGTCGATCTGGGCAGTGTATAGCGTACCACTCGCTATCGCATCTCCAATATCAAGTTCCGGGTCGTAAATAGCCATCCAGATCCCAGGCGCGGTCGTCAAAGACTCGTTGGCGTATGATTCCGTTTTGTTATCTGGCAAAACGATTAGCGGGATTCGGAAGCTAAGGCTCTAGTCTGCTCACAGTTGAAGAAAACTTGAAGTGTTAGGAAATGACCTGCACCCTTCGAAACAGTCGATACGCTTGGGATCATGGCATAGTAAGTGGCATTGCGACCTAGCCAATTCACAGTGTTTCTGCCCAGTTCTAAACGCTCAGCGCTCGCCCAGCTGTCCGAACAGTCACACGAAAGGGTGTCGACGGCTTCGGGAACAGAAAAGCTACTGCACTGGGCGGCATCATCATCTTTTGGTCCAGAGTAGCACCTCAACTCAGTCGGTAGGATATATGCTTGACTGTTCTGCCATCGCTGGAAGAACGCAACGGCCGGAAATCGTGGGGTAATCTTACGGACCGTCAGCAAAAAGCGGTTTCCGACCGGCCACCAATACGCACTTACAACAGTATCTGTCTCCAGGTGTATGACAGTATCGTTCAGTCCCTCGTGCCAAATCTGGCTGTACATTGTGGCCATCACCGTGATCGTCAGTATCACGGTGAGTACGGTATTGACCAAGTTCTTAGAGTACTCTCGCCACTGCATGTTTCCATTACTGTCGATGAATTTTGGAGAGGCTGTATCACGTACCATCAGCGGTTTTGCTCGCTAGTCACCTTACGATGGGAAGTGCTTACCGAAAAATACGTCGTATACAAATACGCAACCGAGAACAGCCACAAAAAGCGCACTCACACCAACCGTCACCCATTTCACGCGAGCCGTTGGGAATCGTAGTGCTAGCACAGCTAAGATGATGAAAAGGAGCAAGATTAGAAATGCCAACAGGACACTTTCGATTCTCGGGCACGTCTCGATAATATTGTCCGAAGGGTCTTTTCGTCCGAAAAATTTACGGACAGAACCGTATCCCCAGGATTTTCTAGCTTTTGCGATAGTGGTACTACACCATGGGGCGGTTCTTTTTAGTCGGCTGACGTGCGCCGCTGTTTCTTCGTCTTTCTGCACTCCATTCAGATTCGAAGCCATCATAGCAGTTGAGTTTCAACGAGGCTGAGAATGTTAAAGATCAATGGCAAGAGAATGGGCGTCGAAGCTAGCTGACCATGTTATAGTTTTTCTTGCCCCCGCCTAAGTCTGATGCAGGCTCATTTCGGGCCCGATACGATCGCAAAGTGGCATTTTTTCGCCCCGCCTCGGATCCTGTCGGGTTGCGGCTGTGGCCCCCAGAAAACTCGTAATACGTCCCGGCTTCTTGGAGCCACGCTACACGACAGTATGAGGCGGCATCCGAGGAATTCGATTACAATGCATCGCAGATCTTTTCCGTGCGGGATACGGGGATTGACAAAGCGATGTGCTTGGGCCTTATTTGTGTGCCATATTCCATCTACGATTCGCTGCACTAGTCAAGACCGAGGCCGGGAACGCTCTATGCATGTAAGAGAGAATGAATGGCTTATCAGTGCCCTGTTTGAGCCTGCCGTGCGAAGGCGGTTGTGGATGGGGAAGCGGGGTAATTGAACTGGATGGCGAATACGAAGCACCCAGCAGAACCTTGGACCAATGTTCGGCTACACCGAAATTGCGGCCCCATATTGATGCCTTTTTACCAGCTATGACGCTTGCGTTTTCCTTGTGTTTGGGAACGTAAATGAGGCTCGCGGCCGTCACGTATGGGGTCTCGTCAAGACGAGATTGAAAGCAACAATGGATAGCAGCTGAAATCCCAGGCCGGAAGATCGACCACTACCCGTGATGATGAAGTCACATCTCTTTTGGCCGCATTTGTGGTTTTTCGGCCTAAAACATGCAACATGTCAAACCGTTCCTGAGGTACCATCAAACTATTTTTGTGGGCGCTACGGGCACACAGGTGAGTTACGCCGTCTACGTCAATTTCGCCGGCTAACTCGACTAAGCAGT
Organism: Darksidea phi; assembly: GCA_030770425.1. NCBI lineage: Eukaryota > Fungi > Ascomycota > Dothideomycetes > Pleosporales > Lentitheciaceae > Darksidea > Darksidea phi. Next base: position 40,191 of record JASJFT010000089.1, read on the forward strand.
AAGAAAAGGAGATAGTTTGTTCGTATATGGAGGTCTACGAGAGCCCCTCGCTTTCAATGGTAGTGTAAGCCCCTTCGGTTAGCCTCAGCATTAGTTGGACTGAACAACGACGCAGGCTCCCTTCTAGTTCAACTAGACCTATCTCGTTCATGGGATGCATTCAAAGGCGGCCCACAGATGTCATTCGTCGATCATGGCGGGACGTCAGCAGATCCGCCATCACTTCTCCGCGAAGGCGGCCTATTCCAGAATAACGATGCAGGCGGAGCTCTTTTCGTATATGGTGGGGGTACGGCGAACCTTACAATCGGCAAATCAAGCCCTCAGTCAAACTCACCCGTGGATAACAACCTTCGGAGCATTTCACCAACCAATGGATCGTGGTCCTCTCGGGAACTAGGCCTCGAAGCACCATTTTCTCCGCAACAAGGTGCATCTGTTCAAGCTGGACAGCAAGGTCTTGCTTTCTACTTCAATGGCATTGTTGGTAATAAAGAGAGCAGCGAGCCTCATCCCAGGATGATAGTACTTGACTTACACAACAGGACGGCGAGGAATGTCTCAACAGCAACCATCTCGCCGTCAGGCGCTCGAGTGGGAGCAACACTCCAGTACGTCCCGGCAGTTGGTGAGAAGGGTGCCTTGATTCTAATCGGTGGCGGGATGAGACAAAAAGATGACGATGCAAACACCCATGAACTGGGTAGGACAATGGTACTTACACCCATGGTTTTAAGCAAGGCGACTCTAACTAACAACAGAACAGGCGCCGCTTGACACCATTCACGTTCTTGACATTGCTTCCCTCGACGACGGTGAAGGAACGTGGTACCAACAAAAGACAAACGGCAGGACACCAGAGTCTCGTGCTGATTCTTGCGCGGTAACAATAGCCTCACCAGATGGCACCGGCTTTCACATGTGAGTGTAAGATGGGCATTATCTTTGCTCAAGCTGATACTTCTATAGCTACATGTTCGCCGGTAGATCGCAAATCAAAGCCTTTGATGAAGTCTGGGTACTCTCTCTTCCGCAGTTCCGCTGGACAAAAGTACGATCCTCACATCTCTCTATCCACCCCCACACAGCCTAACGTGGCACACAGGTTTTCAACGGCACCCACCCCAGCTACGGTGTCGTCTGCCAACACGTCGGCGCCAAGCAAATGCTCGTCCTCGGCGGCAACGATTTCGAGAAAGCCCGGTCGAACTGCGGCGAATCCAAGATCTTCCTCTTTGAGCTGACGAATCTCAAGTGGACGTCAACATACGTGAAGGATGGGAACCTCTACAGGGTGCCAAAGGCGGTGTTTGAGTGGATCGGCGGAACGTAAGTTTGAGTCCTGCATTGTCTCTTACATGCGTGTACGCGGGCTAAGTTGTATTCTAGTGGAATGGGTGAGGCGAACATGACGGAACCGGAGGGCGGTTTCGAAAGTCAAGGACTCGCGACACTTTTCAATGCGAGTCGGTCGGCTTCCTTGGGACATGGAGACGCCAGCGCTAGTGCTCGCTTGTACAGCCGTTTGTGGCTGGCCGTACTCATGTCCATGGTCAGTATATGCAGCTATTTGTGTTAACGAGTGGCACGGTTATCTTTGGGCTTAAACTCCTCACAGGGATTGATTATAAATGAAGAAAATAAACCTTCTGTCTGAACACAATTCCAGATTGAACAATCAGAGCTGTTTCTCTGCTGACATGGAACGCATGTTTCTTTTCGACCACCTTCGCTAGCCAAAGTCCGTTCCAGTTAGATATTGTTGTTTGCCTACGATGCGAGTAGAGTGAGTGCATTCAGACATATCGTAGTCAAGCGAAAGTATCGATAGAGACCGCGTTGGGCAATCCCGTGGTCACGAACTCGTCCGCACTGGTGCTTCGCCTCAACAACCCTTCTCCTTATGTACGTCGGCCAAACACCTTCCATTACCTCCACAGGAGACCAAAGAACCGACCCCTTCAGCAACCGTATCGGCCGAAAAAGAAAGAGCCCAACAACATCAAGCCATCCTATGTCCGACAAGGAGAATACTCTAGTTCCCTCGGCTAAGCGGAAGAAGTTCTCGCCCACAGGAATCTGGATTCGCAAAACGCTCGACAGGGTAGTTGAAGCATCCGAGTGCTGCGGAAAAGAGCAGCAAAGTTGCACGGCATAGCACCCATATCGGCAGCCATGCTTAGAAGGGGGGGTGGTCTACGGATGTGGCTCAGGTACACTACCCGGGTGGTATCGTTGTCCGGTAAAGGAGCGGCCTCTGCGCTTTCTTCGGATGCTGTATTGGTGTTGTTCCAAACACGAGGTTAGAGAAACGAAGTTTTAAACCGTTGGAAGTAAGTTTGATAGAGTTCGCGTTCGGAGATTACGAAATGCATTGACCAAGCCTGTACTTTCGAGAAAGTCATGGGACCGCCAATACTGGAGTGTTTCTGAATGAAAGCAGCACTCTCTCCTAAACATGCATGTGCCGCTCTTAAATGCGTACAATATTTGTGCGGTAGACGGCTTTCTTCAAGGTATACGGCGCGAACCATGGAGCTCGGAGGAAGTACATGTAAAGCGAGAAAACTCCTCGGAGAGCGACTACAGACGTGGCGGAAGGAGGTAATGTACGCTGAAATCGAGCCATGTGATTCGTTCAAGTGCAGCGAGCTCGTCGTCACGGTAAGACTGATAATGTTGAGATATAAGCTCGAGTTAACCGGACCGATTGATTGGAAGTCTTAAGAGAGGCAAAGCGGAGGGTTGAGTTCGCAAAGGGATGTGCGCTCATGGTCGACTATCAGGCCACAGATGTGTGCGGTCGTTACAGATTGCTGTTGATGTGAGCGGTGGTGATGGGTATAAAAGCCTAGACACTATTGATTGCAGTATTAACCCTGAACTACGTACTAAATAAGCGAAGAACCCAACGTGTTACTTACAAAAGACGTTATTGCTACTCCATGTTGCATGTTCCCTGCGAACGCATTACTTGTGCCCGTAAGCACCCGATCATGAGCGAACGTGAATGTCCGCTTAGTCAGCTTACAAAGGGGAAGAGCCTTCTGCGATCGATGCTGCAGTTTTACTTCCTCAACTGCTGAAGCAGGATTACTACAAGCGAGGTCATGTTCAGATGATAAGCAAGTAGATGTCACTACTCGGCATTTATGTCGACGGTTGACAGGAACAGCACTGCTGGACGGTATGTGGAGCAGACACTCACTTGGTATGTCTACTTCCGATGCCCTTGGGGTTGGTTTTACTCTAGCGTAAAGCTCAGATGCGGTATAATTCTGGCAAGCATCTGACGTTTCCGCACCATCTTCTCGTCTGTCGACCACTTCGTAGGTCATAGCAGGCTTACTTGTTGCCTATGTGACGTGTATACATGATGCGATTATATTGAGAAAGTATCTAGAACAATGTCAGAATGTGGATGGGTAGCAGTGGTTTACTTCGCTTAAGACAGACGGCTTGGGAAGTGGGATGGTTGTCGGTTGGAGATGTTTCCACACAGTAGGAGTGAGACACCGGCGTTTCCGGTGCCTCAATAGATATGACAGTGCATTAGTGGGAGCTTCCAGCTGACCCGTATCAAATATTCATGGTGGACCACACTCCGGGCCGCATTCCGTTACTAATAAGCTCACCTCAGCCTTATCAAAGTCTCATCGCGATCGCACAGTCACAGTCCCAGCCCTCCCACGATCGACGGCAAGGTACAAGCCGATCATCCAGCGCACACTTTACTCTCCCTTCAAGATCGCGCCGCGAGAGTATGCAAAGGTGCGTCCCGATTTGGCCGTTCAATCCATCGGTAATATCTGCCCCGCAGCATTGGGTTCAGGGTTGCGGGTTAGGCGAGGTCGTAATACGAAGGAGGGTAGCCGAGCGACGTCATGAGGGCATCGGACAATATCCGTGCATGAGGGACATATGCAAGGTAGATTATCAGGCGCTTAGGCGGGAGATCATTTGCAAAATTCCCTTGGTGCGGTGGGTGTTTGGTAGCGATGTGGTACGGATTACTCGCGTGGAGCGTTGTGATTGTCCGCTGCAAGTGATGGCGGTGCTCTATGTAAGCTTATAGACGTCGATTATCGCTCAGCCTTTTGCGAGAGAGCTTCCAAATCTGGACATCAATCGATGTATCCGTGACCACGTGGTTTCGGCGTACATGGTCATTTGCTTCTGACCGTGCATCTTTATCCAATGGTCGGCTTACCTCACCTGTGCGCGGAGAGTTACAGTAGCCACTCCAGCAACTTGCGAGTGCTCCTAGCATAGACAAACGCCGTCATGGTGGCCTTCGTCTACGGATTCATGGAATTACTAGCGGAGGCACTTGCACCCACGTTTTGACCACGTGCAGTGCGCCTCCACTAGGCTACTTTATCTGCTCCTGGGAAATAGCGGCTGAAGATTATGTTTTTGATAGAGTAACGTACCCGTATGAGCAATCATGCAGCGGGCCGATTGCGTGGCCCCGCATCAGACCCGCCGACTGCGCCGACTGGTTGTTTGAAGTGAACAACACCACCTACATGACGTGTTATTGTCTGGCTTCATCCGGTTTCAAGTCCAATATTGCGGTAGCTCCGGAGCACACTCAGGCGTTTACATGTATCGTAGGCATTAGGTCTCGATGGTCAAGATGCTCCGCACACTGCGCGTATCGCCAGGTATTGTGGTCAGCAAAACCAAGAGTCAGCTTGCAGGGAGACGAATCCATGGTCTGGCCGCAGATCACGCAAGGGGTGAGATGCCAGAGCGAGCGGGTTACGGCCGGGACGATGGAGGGTCACACGCATACGGTCCATCGTCGATGGTTTTGAGGAGAAGATTGCTATCGGGATTCAGCAAAGCCAAGCTCAAACTGCACTTCGCATTCCGGAGAGGACGACACGGGGCTCGAATCAAATTTAATAAGTGTGACGACAAGCTGCATCGAGTGGGGTGGTTTTGCATGCGTTGCAGTAGAGGGTTTTGCCGCACTTTCACTCCCTGGTCTCATCTGCACATCGTCGTCTGTAGATCCCTTTCAAGTGATTGCGGCGTCGATCGCCTCCTTAAGCTTAAGCAGGCGTAGGGAATGCCCTATGGTTCTCTGAGTGGTGGAATTGCCTCGGTAGAATGAAGGACCTGCGCGAATCGTACGGTTTCTCATGGGAGCCCAGCTTACCGCGCGGAGCGCCATTCTCTGCCATGGGATTGGATACTAATTATTCTCAAAATCGAACGAATTATGGATGACGGTAGAACCGTACTACGGGTAACTCTGGTATAAGCACGTAAAGCTCGGAGTGGTCACCACGATGTCCACGCAAGTCAAAGTGATAACCGAACGATGCTCTAGGTAGGCCACATGAGACGTCAAAGAGCCAACGGTACGGGTATTGTCTAGCCATCGTCGTGGAACGGGTGGTGGACGGACCTCGAAGCGGCAACCGAAACGCTTTGAGCAATTCACAACCCACTCCTGGGTGCGGGGACCACGCCAAGGTCTTGCATGGGTGTCGCGGCAAGGCGACGCGGACGTTGGCTAATAGCGCTGGTGCGCTTCAGTTGAGGGAGCAAGTGGGACTTGTCCCTATGATGGAGCTTGCCCTGAGTTTGAGCTGAACCCTTCCGGCGTCAAACCTGGCGCCGACGACTATCGGTCTGCACCCCAGAGCTAGCCCAAACTCCCGAGGCCGTTGATCAAGATCCACAACGGGACAATTGCAGCCGAAAACGGACATAACGGCGAGCCGCCCAAGTTTCAGCTTCTGGCTGTTGGTCTGGTGTGTGTAGATACCCGACAGTCCGAGGGGTAAACTCCATCGTGGGAGCCTGGCGCATCAGTAGAGCCTTTCGCATTTGTGGCCCCCATGCTTGTTGGAAGTGCTGGTGGGACCCAGAAGTTCAGGGAAATGGTTTTGCAAACTGGCATTTACCCTGGACCCGGAGGCGGTGGACGAGAGGTGGTTGCATTCCGGCTGATCTGAGACTTGGCCTGCGAGTACAGGGGCGACGTGTGGTCAGCCGAAAATGTCGCGGTGTGTGGGATGGCCAGGGTTCGAGATGGATCTACGCCAGCCGTTCCATACCCTTGCTGTGGCCCGCCGGCGAAGGGTCTCAAAACGGTCGGGCATGGGTCAAAAGTGGACCGATGTTTGGTCGACTATGTCTCCCGGTTTGTCCATCGGTTCCCGTTTTGGACATGATAGATTTCTTTATGGCACAGTTTGCATTATCTGGCTGATCCCTGTAGGTTAGCACGGCAAGTTCCACAATCACGACTTTCGACTCCTGAACGAGAGGGACATGGCATGTTGGTGAAGAAATCGACGCTATGTTGTCAGAGACGCTTGCGTTATGAGCGTCGGCTAGTGCTATGAACCATCAAGGACTGGGGTGACGCAAAAATCGGCAGACGTCCGAGGCTAGAGTCAGTGTAGTCCGAGAACACCAACATGTTCTTTCCTGGATCGGATCTCTTTTGCTCTGCGCACTTGAGTTGATGACACGCTTCAGGACCATGCTAGCTTCGTTCCGTCACTTGGCCTTGGACGCCGAGCGCGCAATAGACGAAGGCAATGATTGGAGCGGTTGATGTGAGCCGTTCATAAGGAAGGGGTGCGTGTGTGAAAAGCACAGCTTTATCGATGCGTTGGCGCTGGTGCAAAGGTTTGGGTACGAAGCGGAGCACATCTCCTAGGATAGCGTAGACAAGCAGTGCCTTTCGATCAAGTCAGGGTGGCAACCGAGCCAGAGGACACTTCGGTCGCCTCACTTCTGATGGATTTCAGCATGGTTGTCTTGAGACCCACTGCGGTCGTGTGGTGTAGAGACCGGGGACAGAGGGCATTAATTACTGGAATCGTGTAGACTGCCTGAGCGCGCGTGGATATATGGAGGCTTCTCCCGAAGGGCCAGGCAAGGATTCCCGACGAAGGAATTTTGCGCACCAGGAGGCATGGTTCGAGGTGGAGGAATGGCGCGGTGAGTGCAATACGAGATGGCTTCCCCAGAGCTGGGACACGTTCACAGGGATGGTCGTGGCAGAAGACGTCGCTTGCGCACATGTGCATTGGAAGCGAGAGGAACAATTCGAGCAGGCCGATGGCGGAGCCGCCTTCCTCTTTGCGGGCGTGGTATCGACAGCAGGCAGGGATGGGGACGGCTTCGGACGAGGCTGCAGATCATGAGGTTGGATTTGGCTCGGGGCGCCAATCAACGTGGAGCGGGCTCATTTAGCCGTAATCAGCGCAGGGTGCCGTCGCCTTGCTACCTGGTGACTCGTGAGATTTGCGTGCAGGCGTCGAACCACGCGGCCGGCATCTATAGCGATGCATTTATCGAGCCAACACGCACGCTTTGACGCCGGGTCTCATTGCGCAGTTACCAGACAGGCAGGAGGCCACGCCTGGTCCATGCCGCTGCGTGCGATATAAATAGGCCGACATAGTCGAGGAGGGCGGGAGGGTCGGACCTCTGGAGGGGACGGCATGGACGCTGGTGCAGCTCACCGATGGTGACGATGCCGCTGCACCGCCGACGCTGCCGGAGCGAGCCGAGTGTGAAAGGCATAACGAAAGGGTCGAGTGGAAATAAGCTTGTTCATCAGGGGCGCTGCGGAGACGATTCGTGCTCCGTGCCACCGGTATCCCTGTGCTCCCACGCTCGCTCTGGCCACGACGACTCCCGGGAGATCATGCGTCGTTCCCCTGGGCAGCCAGAGGGCCCGTCCTGGCGGATTGGCTGGCGCACACGGTCGCGCGTTCGACGTGGGAGCTGCGCTGCGCTGCGCCCGCGAGCACCGCGTCCGGCTGCCGTGTGCTGTGGTGTGCGAGTCGCCTGCCCCAGAGCGCTGCCGTGAACGCAGCCCTCGACAGCTCCCGGCGCCACGGCTACCCGATTCCTGTCATCTCCACGGCGGATGCAAGAACCGGGATCTCGGTACATTTCCGCGAATGGCGCGACCGGCAGCCACTCACAGGAGGGTAGATTTTCCGTCGACAGAAGCCCCTGCTGCCCGTCCCGGGCCCTCCTGAAATTAGGCTCGCCGCGGTTGCACACGGCGTCCCGGCGGGCGACGCTGTTCCCTTCTTCTTGTTCTTCTACGGCCGACGACACGTGGTCGGGGGCGACACGAAGCGGCCGCGAAGGAGCACGTCGTCGGCAGATGGCCGTCTCGCGCCATTGGCAAGTGCTGGTGCGGCCGCGGCTGGGCATGGCCCATGGCGGCAGGCATCCCAGCCGCGTGCTCTCCCGCAGTGGGAGGCCGGTCGGTTGCAGCGTCGCCGTCGCAGCATGTGGAGCGAGCAGAAGAAAGGCGACGACAGCCAACGTGGCTGCCAGGGTTTAGCTGCATGCGCTTGTTTTGATCGACCCGCCTCTTGCAAAGACGGCCCACCACGAAGCGGGCCAAGGCCGGCGACTCGCCGCTATCCGCCCTCGCGGCGTCCAGAGGGTTCGCCCAGTGCCCGACGACACGACGGTGCTGTCCTCGCGCCTGGCCGTGTGCTGAAACACTGCTGGACGCGCTCGAGCGCCGCCACGGAGCCGCGGAGGATGCCGCGGCAGAGGTGCGATGGAGCACCACGGCGTCGCGGAGTCGCGGCGTCGTCGAGTCGTCGCCATGGACATGGCGAGCCAGCGCAGGCAGCGGCCGCGGGCGCATGCAGCTGGGGGAGCACAGCGAGGGCGAGGCAGCGCGAGATATTGGAGACGGCGGCGCATGCATCGCGGCCAAGGCACTGTCTAGCCGTTGTCCCGGGGCATTTGGGACCGGCGCGCGGCGACTGGCTGCTGCGAGCGTTGGCAGAGAGTCCCTTCGGCAGACGGCGCTACGCTCGCCTCGCTCTATTTTCCTTGCCATCGATCCGCCGGGCGGGATGGGGGTGCCCTTGGCGGAGACGGTGACTTCGTTCGCTCGCAGGCGACAGCGACACGACACTGCGCGCGACAACCGGAGCGTGGAGAGCGTGGGCGTCTGCACTGCGAACCCCCCCTCCCCCCCTCCAGCGCCCCGGCCACCACCGCGTAATCCTTCGTAAGCCCTTTGCGCGCCGTGTCTCGACGGGCATCGTGTGTTGCTGTGCTGAGGTCGGCGAAGCCTCGGGTGCCTGCCCGCCGCTCCACGGCTGGAACACACGCTGGCCGCGTCTGCCTCCTTTCGAGAACACACACGGCCCAGCGCGGAGCAGGTGCTCGCGGACGCCCGTCGTCGATCGATCTCACACCCGCGAGCAGACGTGCAGGCGTGCAGGCGTGCGGGCATGCAGACATGCAGATGTGCGGACGTGCAGACATGCAGGCCTGCAGACGTGCAGCACTATCCCTACCTAATAACCCGCCCGTCCCGTCACCAACACCTCTCTATCTGGCCGGCAGCATGGTAGTCGCCGACCTCACACGACGCACAGCAGCAGGCAGGCAGGGCCGCTCCAGCACTCCCGCTCAGCGCTGGCGAAGGTGCAGTCGATGGTGTCCCCCCTCGACAACCCCCCCAATCCCCAATCCCCAAACCCCAAAACCCCCCAATCCCCCAATCCCCCAATCCCCCAATCCCCCAAACCGGCCATCGTCACCGCGTCGGCCAGCTGGTAGCCGCACGACGAGCCGCTCCCCAGCGCCGCGTCTCTCTTGGGCGGCGATCTGCGGTGCATCACGGCCGGTCCTGGAGCGGCGGCCAGGGCCCCAGGACCCCCCCGGACGACGCCGCCGCTGCCTCATCCCCCCAAAGGGGCTCGATGGCCGGTGCAGTATAGATTGACAGGTCTGGGACAAGTGAGCGGGTCGCGCAGCCTGGGAGCCACCGACGGGGGCTTGCGCATCGTGGCCCTAAGCCCATTGCGTCCGTCATCTGCATTACCGTTTGCAGGCCACACGCTCCGCCTCTAGCTGCTCTGAGAGATTGGCAGTGCGGACACAACGGTCCGCCGCCTCGCCCACGCCCACGCCCACCGCTCAATAGCAATTTGCAGCACGCTCCGCACAGGGGGGCGACGCGAGCCGGGGCCCCTCGCCGCTGTCTGACCCACTCTGCTGGCAACGGTTTGGTCGCGGCGGGCCACTCACCTCCCCAAGTCGACTGCTGCTATGCTCGACGGCCGACCTACTTGAACGCTAGGCCTGGCGACTCGTCCCGCGCTGTCACCCTACCGTGTACATCTGTCTGCATCCGCCCGCCCTCTTGCCCGTCATCGCTCCCCTCACCCTCCCTCCCCCCTCTCCCCCTCGCCCTCCTCCCTCCTCCCATATCGCCCGTTACGCAGACGCGCTGTCGTGACCCGTGACCTGTCCATGGCAATGCATCTTGCTAGTATGGTACACGGCAGCGGGAGGGATCGCGAGGTGCACAACCGTCTCTTCCAACATCAACACACACAGCAACACGCAGCCTACTACCCTCACCTTCAACCCCAGCCCCAACCCCAACCTCCACCGCACCCGCACCCGCACCAGCGCGCGCCTGCCCAGTACTCGCCCCAGACGGCCGACTACCCGTACCAGCGACATCCGCAGTCACCCCCCTCGCCGCCCGTGGAAGAGCAGAAGCCCTCATTACCATCCATCTCGAGTCTGCTGGTCATTGCCGACGGCGAGAAAGCGTCGTCCGAGACAGGTAATGCCACTCCTCCGCTCCCCCGCACCCTCCCCCAGCACACACTGATGCCTCTCGCAGCCGGCCAGAGCCCCGCGTCACGGCACCCTTCACCGCAGTTGAAGCAGGAGCAACAGAGACCTGCTAGCGTGGTCTACCAAGACGGCCATCCCAACCAGGCATCGCACTACGGGCCCGCCGTGAACAGCCAGAGGATGACACTACCACCAACGCCGCCAATGCACCCCGACACCGCAAACGATGGCAACCAGTCCCCGTCCGCCGCCTCGAGTCACTCCGCCACCGGTCCGTACTATCTGGGAGGCGCCCTCAACAATGTGGAACCGCACCAGCAGCGCCAGAGCATCCCCAACCTCACCGCCGTGAAGCGCGACCAACTGCCGCCCCAGGCTTCCCCCTCTGCCTACAGTGCTCCCGCCTATGCACAGTCGTCCTACGCTTCCTCCCCAGGCGCTGCTTCGGCAACGTCTTTCTACTCGCCCGAGTCGCATGCCTACAGCCCCATGGGCATGTACGCCCAACGGCCGCTCCCCTCCAACTTCCAGCCTCAAATGCCTCTGCCTGTGCCTACGCCGAATCCCAATGGCCAGAACCCATGGCAACATCACCACTACATCAGCGTGTCGAGCCAGTCGCAATTCCCGCAATCGCAGGACCGCTACATTTGTTCCACATGCAACAAGGCCTTCTCGCGCCCAAGCAGCCTGCGCATCCACAGCCACAGCCACACGGGCGAAAAGCCTTACAAGTGCCCGCAGCCTGGCTGCGGTAAAGCGTTCAGTGTGCGAAGCAACATGAAACGGCACGAGCGGGGCTGTCACGCATCAACAGGCGCCAGCATCTCGTCATGACCAACACCAAAGTACACCGCACCAGCTATTACCACTGGCATTATGAGTTACGGCCTTAGTCGACCTTCATCATCCCCCCTTTTGCGGGGGCATCATCTGCTGCTTGTTGCTATACCATCGGACGATACTCCCTGGCGTTTTCCTGGGCGGCATTTATCATCGTTTCATCTCCTGCATTATCACGGCGTTCTCCATCATTTTCGTCTTTACCGTAGCTCTTTGGCGCCCAGCATTTCTCATCGCTCTATTCATGCGATCGCTGTATAGTTCTCTCATCCAAAACTTGTTTAGCATTTGCACCCTGGGTCCTAGAGGCGGGTCCACGATACCTTACAGGGGAGGGATGTTAGGAAATGCTTCAGTGGCTGGCATTTACTTCATGTGTATTATAGGCGGCGTTGTTTGCGCACAAGCATTTAATGTCTCCGACGCTGTGTACGAAAGAAGATCCAAATCAAAAGAAGATTACTGTCGACACAGGACGCTATCCCATGGTCTTTGTTCCGGTTCATCAAGCGGTGAGCGAGATTGAGCGTTGTGGATCCCTGCAATGCATTGACTGTAGACACCAATATGTCATGCCTTTGCCAGAAATCATCGGTCTATCCGCCAGATGCGACCGGGAGGGGGATCCCAACACGATGTGCGGCAGGGAAGCTAGAGCGAATGACGACGTGCGACACGGCGGTTCGTTCACGGATCAACCTTTGTTTCGTAACATTGCGCACCCGGTAAAGGCCGCGTGTACCTCATTGCATGAAGTGAATGCGGATCGGCCTATAGCTATAGCAACATACCTCTTATCGTGGTGGGTCGGTGAATCCGCCTTTGCCGAGGGTCTCTAGCAGTGCATGACTCTTTCGAAGCCATGTACCTCCCCCCTGTTTCGTTTCATCTTCCGCGACTCCCATACTGTTTGGTACCTGCAGTGGGCATGACCGTACTCCCACAGTGCGTGTCTGAGAGAATGGATGCCTCGCGGTGTTCGGTGCAATGTTGCCGGTCGAGATGTAGACACTCAACCGTGAACATTGGACTGGGTAACGTGGGGAAAAGGTCCGCCCCGGTCCCTTCAATACGCTCGACAGACTGACTCTCACACTAGTTGGTGACGAGAGAAACTGAATCCATTTGACCGCTAGTTTTGCAGCGCGCTTATCACAGTACAGCACGCCATCCCCACACAATAGCATTTCCCATCCACCGGTACGCTCAGAGGCCAAAAATTCCACGAATCGTCTTCGTCAGGCGGCTCGAGTCACCTCGCTCTCAGGCTGGAGCCTCCCGTCTCACGCAGCGTGACTGAAGGCGCAGAGATACCGTGGCTTTCGTCCCGCAGCACCATCGCAGGAAGCGACCATGATCATCAAGCCATGCACCCCCCTTCCCGACGGAATCGTGACGATCCAATGTCGGAATTCGATCCGGGAGGACGGGTCGTCCTGATTCCCGTTTTGAGAAGACTAACGCAAGCCACCCGTATCCACGAACTCAATTCTCAGCTTCCACCCCTCGCCTAGACGTGCTACCGTTTACGCTAAAACCCTCGCTTCGCATGCGAGCCGTTGAAGCAATGAAGGGCGCTTCTCGCCCTGGGGAGCGACATGCTTCCACAAAAGCAAGCGCCTCGATCCTGAAGTTTTGGACGACGCACGCACGCTGCGTTCCCTCACTGGTATTCGCGGGATGCCTGTGACTCTCTTGATGATCCGAGGCACCCCCCGCTGGAATGCGTTTTCGTGGCGTCATCAGAAAGTGGCATACACGAGAGCATGGTGATGTCGGTCGGTAGGTTGTTTTTGCGCTGCTGCTGCTGCTGCCGCCGCCGCGGATACCTCAGTTCTTCGACACCCGTTTTCTTCGTCCGACGGAACAGCTAGAATCCTCAGTCGTTCTGTAAATCGCCTATGCTATCCTTGGAGGGCTAACGCTTGTTCGAGACTCTCCCTCGGATGTGGAAAGCTGACGTGTGTGAGTCAGTAAGGGTATACTCGTTGGAAGATCATTGAATTGCACCAGCGGCCGGAGCGTACGAAACATCTCTGAAAGCGGTTATGGTGAAAATCAGTTGTCAGGAAGCGACAGCCACCACACACTAACTGAGCCATGAAAAGTATATCGGGGGCAAGTTGTCAAAGTGTTCGCATTCAAGACGCCATCAATAATTTCTCAAACACAAGTCTCCGATTTCCGTGCCATTCACATCGCCAAGGCTCAACTAGCGTGATGCGTCCCTCTCACCCTCACAGTTCTCATGTTCGCATCAATGTTGTCGCACGTCGGCTGCAAACTTCCCGCCCTTGTCCCTAGAGCGCACCAAGAAGAACATTCCACCGCGCTTCGACCGTTGAAGCGCATTCCTCCGCTCCACTACGCCCTGCACTGCAGGAACGTGGCTACCCACACACGAACAAGGATGATCTTTGTACACATGTACCAAAACCTGCTGTCGGGCATTTAGGGCTCCGGGTGCGCTTTCACCATGGTTTGTGGTACAGCCGCAGGTGCTGTGTCACCAGAGTCAATCAACGACGCTCCCCACCGCCGAAACTTTGTTCGCGCCCACTATGTCGGGTGTTTTGGCCGTCCATCACACCATGGCTCCCGAAGTTGCCGAGAGTTCCGCCCTTGCGACCTAGTGTGCGAGTCAAGTTCGTTCAGAGTCAGCCTTCTCGGCACGCGTGCTGGCAGCTATCCGTCAAACGCCTGATCATCATCTCCGCCAAAACAAGCCTGAACCTGGTTGATGGACAGGGCGCAGTTAGGCTCGGAACTCGTCGAGTCAGTTCGGCCCGCGCATGAGCGACGCCACAAGTCAGCCGCATGCAAGAGAGATTGTTCTGCCCACGCGGTTTGATGGCGGAAATAGCATAGGGGAGGAGCGCGGGATGGTGTCACCTCGCATAGACGAGTGCAAGGCAGATCGCTGGAAGTGGGTGTGTGGCGATGAGCGGCTTTGGGTTTAATGCGATTGGGCTAAGGTTCCGACAAGATAATATCGCCCAAGGTGGGCTGTATTGGGTTCTGGATGTGAGTGTTGCATAACGCTATACTCTACGCATCAAATTAAACCCAACCAGGAATTCATTGGTATGTATTTTCCCTCAATGCATTGCATATATGCAAGATGCTGCCACAACATATGTGAGCTCTATAGTCAATATTTCGCCCGTCGCACAAGCAAGCCATCAGTACCACTACACACGTGGCCCTGACATACCCCGCTGAAGGCGCAATCTTGTACCAGCTGCTGATGCTAGTGGCAAGCCTCATAGCTCCAAGATTCCCTGATTATTCGGCTCGAAGCCCAACCATGACTTCCAAGACGCCCAACCCGACTTCTCACCGGGCAATCTGCATTTCTCAATCTCCTCCTTGGTGACACTCTGCCACTCCTCGACCGGTATCCATCCAATGTACGCGCGATCCCCGAATCCACCGATCCAGTAGACTTCCTCTACCACAAGCCTGACCCACTTGCTTTCATGTATCCTATTTCCAGGCAGCCAAGCAGCAGCATCGGGATGGTACTTGATAAAGCAAGTGGCCACACCCTGATCCCTGACCTCCTCAGCACTGAGGTCCTCCAGATGTCCAATAAGTGAGAAACGGGGAACTGCTGCGGCGCTATACGGGTGATGATACGGTGCATGCCATCGCAGGGACAGTGTGATGTTGGAGCCGGCGGCTACGTTCTTAAACGAGGTTGCGATCGTGATAGCGAGGATCGTGGGATTGCCTGTGCTAGGCTCGCAATCGCCGTAGTAATCCATCAGCCCGATAGGCGTGCCACCGACATCTGAGGGCCGGTTCTCGGTGCTGTGCGTCGAGGGGAAGACGGTAGAGAGCGTGCCGATGTTCTCGAGGTGGAGGATTCGTCGGGCCTGGACGGCAGACTCGTGGATGGTGGGTATCTTCCACGAGCCCGTATGTTCAGCATCTGGGTTCGAGAAGAGGTGGTTGGCGGCGGGTAGGTTTGATGCCGAAGCTAGCGAGATAAGGCCAAGTGACCCTGTTTTGAGTTTCATGGTATGGGATTTAGTACAGAGAGTATTGATGAGAAGCCACAAAGATACAAAAAGACTAAAGACGGTGATGGAGTTGCGTTATGCGATGGCCCTGCTTGAAGTGATGAGGAGGTTGGAGTGAAGTCGCAGTAGTTGCATCACAAGATCGATCGGGAACGTCTGAGCGGGGTGTTTCGCTAAGACGATCATGGCCTGATTCTTGTATGACACAGACCCATTGAAGCGCAATGAGAATGCAGTAATCGTAAACCTTATCACTATTGATGTGACGTGAGTACTGAGATTCCGTCTACCAGATACTCTTTGATCACTACGATCTTATCTGATCGATCTGCGCCAAGATAATTCTGGTCACGTGGACTCGGCTATGGGTTCTGACCACACCCAAATTCGATTGCTCCTTCATCATCGCCGTTAGAGTCATCCACCCCCCACGACCGCAACAACACACTGTACGTATCTCGCTTCATCGAAAACACCTGCGACAAGTCTTTCTACAAAGGCTGAAACAATCCCACCATCCAAGGATCTTGCGCGAGCGTCGACTAACCCGCTTTCGCCACGCAGAAGTCTTCTCGAGTACCGGCGAAACATCGAACTCGTCGCACACAAACACCGCAATCATGGGTAAAGTTCACGGATCCCTCGCCCGTGCCGGCAAAGTCAAGTAAGTATTCCGAGGTGCACCAAGTGCGGAGCCTCAAAGCGGCAAACCATGAGGTGAAGAATGCTAACGAACTCCTGCAGGTCTCAAACCCCCAAGGTACGAACAAACCGGTTCTTTGATGGATTTCTTGGGAGGACACGGGCGCATTCCTTGGGCTCAAGGAAGGGTCGAGGCGCGAACATGACGGAAGGACGTGAAATGCTGACTCGATTCGTTTCTAGGTTGAGCCTCAGGAGAAGAAGAAGACGCCCAAGGGCCGCGCCAAGAAGAGGCTCACTTACACCCGCCGTTTCGTAAACGTCACCATGACCGGCGGCAAGAGGAAGATGAACCCCAACCCCGGATCATAGATGGATTGCCGACAAGGGAAGGATTGTGGTGGATCACAAGGCTGGAAATCTGTCATGAACTGGGTTTCTTCGGGATGACTATGACTCTGGATCAGAGGATGGGGATTTCGGGATGGACATGATCAAAGCATGTCTCCTCGAAAGAGGATCCCACGCTTTGGGATGATGGGGCATATTCATGGCGTCAATGTATATTCGGCTTTTTCAGGGCTATGCTAAGAACTCTGACAACTTTATTCACGCTTCCTTCCTTACTTCATGCTCTCGTGCCGGTATCTGTTAAAGATGTTTTTGTTCCATTATGCCCTGTAAAGTTGGTCTGCATTAGCCACCCAGCCCAAGTAGCTGACTGTCCATATTTATTAGGTGCTTCGACGACACGAGCAGCCATTCTATGCGATTCCTAGCTGTGCAGGTATTTGTTGGCTCCGAATGGTCAAGTAGGGCTGCGCTGCGCCAAGGCAAGCTTAGCGAATGCGATCTACGTCACAACCGAACCTCATCCGTACCTGCAGCTCAGACAGCTCCATCCAACTATTCTCAGTGGAGCCAATACTAAACAATCCTAAGAACGAAGCCATGTTTAAGAACCTATTCAAGCAGGTGCGTCTCTCGTCAATTGATCTTAATAGCAGCCTGGCTAACGGCATTTGCAGCATGGCGCGAAGAACGTCGTGACCCTCTTCCACAAACCCTCCAGCTCCGCGTCCACCCGCGTACTCACCGTCCTCAAACAGGCGCACGCTCAGGCCTCAGCACACTCAACAGAAGACCAGGCGAGCTCCCACCAGGCGCACGAGAAGCTGGAGCGGATTGAATTCGACCTCGACGTGACCGAGGCGCCGCCGACTGGCGATCAGCTCAAAAACATTCTCGAGTACCTTGGGGGATCAAGTGCGGTGTCAAAGGTTATTCGAGGCGCGCAGGATGAATCAGATGCATTAAGGCGGCTCAAGGCGGATGGCGAGTCGTTCGAGCGACCCGTGGTGAGTGCAAGCATACCTTGATCGCACACAAAGTATTGACAGTCGTAGGTGGTGGACTGGAATCAAGGCAAAGCCGGTAGGGCACTAGTTTAAAATAGAGAAATCTCCAGGCTGACATTAACAGTTACGGGGGACAACGAGTCTGAAATCTTGTCGCTGCTGCGTTCTATCCCGAAAGAAACAGAAAAGGCATGAAAACTGTTCTAGGATTCATAGCGTATGCAAACTACCACAAGCATCCAAAATATGGAGGGCCATAACCTTGGTTCCGGTGAGCTAATTCATTCTTGTGCTCTCCGACCAGAGGGGCAAGCAAAGGTGACTAGGCGACGGGTGGCTGCATCTACCCTGGATGATATTGGCCAGAAAATTCCAAAATGAAACATATGTCTCATCCGATGGGAAATTTATAAAGTGAGTGTGTGTGCTGTGGCCATGGCATCTGTGTACCGAAACTTCTGTCTGCACCACCGCTTGGCCCACGATGTGCCACGAAGCTTTCGCTTTCCTCCACACGCTTTCGTCTTGATACACGACTACGGTACCTATTCGATCCTATATACACGCTCTACAGCAAGTGGGGGGAGGGGGCGCAGCTCGTATAGGGTTTCCGGGGTTGGTGGTCGGTGAAGAAGGCAGTGACGCATCGGTAGCGGGCAAGGGCGACTCGAAAATACCTTTTTGTCTTCACCTATTTATTCGATCTTCACCGCAGCTTTGCAAGCGGGTGCCAAGACGAGCGCCTTCCCTCTTACCCGCGGACGAACGCACGCTTCCCTTCTGTTTTTTCTCACCAATTCTACGCCTGCTGCACCTCCATCTTCGTCAACTGCACCTTCCTCGCCGGTGTTGCGGCGTCCTTGATTTCGCCTCCCCACTCTCTCTTACACCGCGATATTCCCTTCCTTTGCAGGCTCGTTGCCAGCCTTCCCTTTGTGTATAATTCTTAGTGGTGAGTCTCTCGTCATGGCCGAGGCTTCGCCGCAACTGCCTACACCAGCGGCGTCCACGTCCTGCGAGGCCCTTCCGGTCGAAATAGCGCGAGCGAACTGTCCGGCAAACTCAGACGGAACGGACAGGATGGTCGTAGCGCCGGAGCGTCCTCGCACGATGGACGTCGTACCGTCTGCTCGCGCCGCCATCTTCTCCACCGGGGATGGCCGCCGAGCTGCCCGTGAGCCCCCAGGTCCGCCTTTCCCGCCAGTCATTGTTCGCAGCGACAAGGTCATGGGCGTTGTCCAGTATGCCAACTACTGGCGCAATGAGTATCCGAAGCTCTACCACGTCTTCTTCCCTAATTCTGGATGGACCATAAACGATCTCTGGGACAATGCCGACATCCACCTCGAGTCGCCTAGCTTTCTCGAAGAGGTCCTCCTGTTCATCACCCGGGACAACGACTTCCGTGCAAAGCAATATGGGTTCGAGTGGTCCAAGGTCCACCGGGACAAGCTCGATATAATTGGAGGCGATATGACCACACTCTATGATCCAAATAATCCGGCCGCCATTGTCGATAAGATATTCACCGACGGCGAGACGGATCACTACCCACACTTGTTTTTGTGGCATGTTGCCTACCATATACGCTATTGTATGTCAGTCACTGTTAAGAAACAGCAGGCGGTAAAGGCCGCGGCCGACGCCCTAGGAGTAGTCAAGGCGGACGGCGAGGCTGCAGGCAGCACGAAGCCCGGGCCTTCATCCGCAACGGACAAGCCCGCTATCATTGCGCACGCAAAGCAGCCTCAGTCTGCGTCTTCTCCGGGTGTTGGACTGCGTAAGACTAGCTGCGAAGATCCATATTCACAGACTCTTTGGCTGACTGAACACATAGATCATTTACAAGCTGCTGCACCCCTTGTACCTTCAGGTCTCGCTCCCATTATGAATGCTCCACCTGGACCCAGTGGTCCGCCGCCCCGAGGCCCATCGTTCGGGTCGTCACAGTCGGTTCGGGGCTATTCACACCAATCGAACGGTTATCCAATGGGTCAGCATGCTGTTGCGGTACCTCCGTATCCAAACGGACAGCTTCGCAACCACAAGAATAGGCCTGCACGATCAGCTTCAAATGCCCATACCATACCGCCTCAAGCCCATGGCTGGGCGGACAATATTAGCATCCCTCATGGCCAGCACGTTAGACAGCCGTCAGGACCCGTGCCTCCCGGACAAGCGCAGCACTTCGTCCAACACATACCAATGGGATCTAGCATGATTGCTCCAAACCTCATGCCACAGTTTCCGCACAACGGCTCTTTGATGTCGCCCCAGATGCACCCAATCCAGGTTCGTTATTCGCCAACACTACAGCAGAACATGGTGCCGCAGCATGCAGCATATATGCCTCACCCCATGGACGCCGCTTTCCACCAATTCGGCCCCGATGCACTTGATCAGCACGGTATGCCGTTCGGCGACATAACCAATAACGTACAGTATCCGCCGCCGCGAGGTATGGATCCTCGCGGCCTAATGCCTCGTCGTCCCAGCTATGCTAACAAACCTTCCGGACTTTACAACCCATACGGCACGGAAAGGCCCGACAAGGCTGGCTTTGCTATGGTTCCCTCACAGCCTAATGTCAGGAAGACCCGCCACAATAGCTTCTCGAACAACCCTGGTCGGGGCCGCAAGTACTCGGCAAGCTTCGGGGCACAGCCTTTTGAGCGGGAGGGCAATATGAGACCTAATGGTCACTACGGGGACGCGCCTTACCCTCGAGTTACATACACTCATGTCAATCAAGACATCGTTGATGATTTGGATGCTGGCTGCTGTCAAGATCGGATCGGTCCCAAAAACAATACAGTCTTTGAGTTGCATGTCAAGAATCTACCTCCGGACGTTACCAAGGAGGAACTCGGCAGCTTTTTCCAGCAGCGTAGCAAGGTCCAGCCTAGAGACATTGCTCTGAAATCTGGCCTAAACCCCGATCACATCACCCATGCTTTTGTACACTTCTCCTCAACGGCCGAGGCGAGGCAAGGCCTACAAGCCAACAGTAAGTTATTACGCGAGAGGGCCCTGGCGGTCAGCGTTCCCAACCGCTACTGGAAGTACCCAGATGCTTCGACACAGTTGTTCGAAGGACAGATACCCGACTTTCGCGCTCATGGGAGTACTCGAATGCCCTCAACCGGCTCGCACAGCACGACAGAAAATACTGTAACACCTATGGTAGTGCAGTATTCTCCACAGGATGCTAGGAGCGGCCTGCGTCGGATCAGCCAAAAGCAACAAGAGTGCCTTATGACACAAGGCAGCCCCGAGGCGCGAAAATCAAAGAAGCATACCTCCACAAGCAGAATCACTACGTCTCGGAACGAAGAAAAACCGCGTATTGACGAAGTCAACGATGCTGCCGACAAGCTAGACATCATTCCGGAATTGCCCGCTTCAATTGAACCTGTCGGCGCGCAACAACCTACTCCAGTTGAATCAGTCAGCAAACAACAGCCTACCCTAGGCGGAGTAGTGAACGTGCAACAATTCACTGAACATCAAGCTATTGCACCCAACCCGATATCTGCTATGGCTTCTTCGGAACAAGATGTTGTACCTGACGCTGCCCCGTCCGTGGTAGAGTATGTCGCTGAAGAGACCGGAGTGGAAATTCCCGAGATGGAGACTTCAGAACCAGCTCCTTTAGATGACACCCAGAGTGAGAGTACGATAATTGTCCAGCTTATTCCTTCGGGCCTTGATTCCTCACCATGTCTATCAGCAGCGAAGGTTGCCCTTCCACCCGTGGTAGACCACCTCTCGAAAGCTGCTGAAAAGACATCTGCTTCCCAGAACGCGGCTGTAGAGAAAGAGAAGGCAGGAGATAGTCAGCCACGAGACACTATAGTTACCGTGCGCCATCAAGAAGACACGGCATCGGACGACGACCAGAAGAATGACCTGAGCTTCCATTCGGCCCAAGAGTCGCACTCCGATTCTGAACAGAATGAGCGCAATGCCGAAACAATCTCATTAGTTGAAGTCGATGAAGCACCGCATGCCTGCGTCATAAGCGACATGACTCTAACAGAACCTCAGCAAGCGGGACCCGAACCGGCTAGCGAGAACTTTGCCGTCATCGGGCTGAACTCCGGTGGGTCCCAACAGGTGGAGCTCAAAACCTCCACCACTGGGTTGGATAAAGCATCTTCAGATGCTGCAAAGAAGCCTGGCGCTAAACAGACACAATCTCTCTTCCCCTGGGCGAAGCCAAGCAAGAGCCAGGCAAAGAAAGAGAGGCAAGCCAAAAAGAAAGACAAGAGGAAAGAAAAAGAGAAGGGAAAACCAGAAAAGGTGGTGCCGACTCCGACTAGCACCAAAGAACTTACCGTTACTGATGCTGAGTTGCCTGTACTGGATGGTCAGCCGAAGCTGGAGGTTCAGCCTGAGCTCATGGCTGTCAGTGAGGTGATGATTGTCTCTGCACCTTCCTCGCCAAGGAATAACCACGACAAAAAGGACCCAAAGAACACAGAGCCCAGTTCTATAGATGCAACCATAAGCGCAGTCATTAATGACAGGAAGTCTGAAAAGGTCGAAAGTAAGCATGCCCTTTTCCTAGCAAAAGTGGTGCCAGTAACTCAAAAGCGGGAAGCTCAACAGGAGGCTATGCAGACACGTTCGGGCAACCCTTCTTTGGAGACTCCTGTGCTGTGTCCTAACGAGCTGTTGGACGCAGTAAGCTTACCGGAATCTGGGCCAATTATGCTCGGGTTACAGCATTCCACCAGCAAGGAGGAGCCAGTAGCGAAGACGAAAGCGGCGCTACATAGGATCGCAGTGCCAAACCTAACCCTTCTAAAACGTCGACCGTCTCCCACCAGGAAAGTGTCTGCGGTTGACACTATCTCGTCGGGAATTAGCCCAACAGAATCTTCCGAAGATGCGCTGGGAATGACCTCTATCAACAATGGTAGGTTATAGTCAACTGTATTCCACCTTTCCAAGCTAATACTCCTCAGACTCTGGCTTCGTTGCCGTATCGCTTGACGCAGCATCGGTTGGGAGCTCTCCCACGCTTCGAGCGCCAAGCCCACCTCCTCCGATATCAGCGAGCCCGACCACTAGCAACTTCTACACTCCCGTGCAGACGCCTAGTGCATTAGGTCCGGCTCCTAGCACCGTAGACCGACAACCAAATGAGCCATCCAAGAAGAAAAAGAGTAAAAAGAAGAAGAAAACTGGCCCAAAACTGAATGAGACTGCGAACGAAACGAGCACTTCGAAGGAACCCTTCCATGATCAATTTAGCGAAATTGATGGCATCAAGACTGCCAATCAGTCTAAAAGCTACTATTCGCGAAGTTCAAAAGAACATGCAGAAAAAGAATCGCGATCAGAAGAAAAGGTGCGTCCTGCACTTTTTTCGTTGGTCCTCAAACCCTCTGACAATGTTGAAAGGACTCCCGGAACCTGTTCCGAACTGTCCACGCCTACGTGAAAGGGAAGGTGGATACGTATGCGCGTTTGCCGGAGCAATCGTGGAGCGCGGACGATTGGCGTAAGGCGACACCGATGGCGCCTCGTGAGGTCGAAGGGATCATAAATAACGATGAGGCGGTCATTGTGAAAGCGCTCGCCGAGGATTCGCAATTACCGGATGATGACCCGAAGAAAGTCAACAAAGCTGGAGTCCGACCCATTTTTCACGACTGAGCTCTGAGATGGACAAGGCTTAGACTCTAAGCAGGTGGAATGTTTGGATTTTTGGCTGGGAACTTAGCCAACGGTGGGGCATTTTACGCCTGAGCGGTTACCGGCTTCCCTTCGAGGATGGGTGTCGTGGTCATCATGAGCAAAAGATGGTATATATAATAGTTTGACGCGCACGAGGTGGGATCGATTACGGGGGCAGTGGGACATCATATCCAAAGGGCGTATGAATTGGCGAGCAGTGTTGATGATACCCGCCGTCCACCGTAGATGAAGTCAATAACCGCATACATATAAAAGGGTTATTCTATTCGTGATGCTGACCGATCTCTTTTCTAAATCTATACTGAGGGAATTGCTGTGCACTAGCAACGTTGGCTGGAAGCTGAAAGACCAAGGGCAATGGTGTACTAAGTAAGGAAGCAGACTCGTATAATTAATAATTTGGTGGCTACCATAGCTTTTCTCAACATCGACGTTGTCGGAGCGCAGCGAATGAACGAACACGGTGAAAACTGTGCGTGCAATCGCATGATGTTTGAGGGTACATCTGAACCCTGGATACTCAGGTATATGAACTTCACCGGAGGCTCGCCCTATTCGTGGCTATGACGGCCAGTTTGGGACACCGTCAGCGCAAGCGCAATTCAGCCTTGCAACAAACCTCTCAGCTTAGAGGAGGCCAAAGCACCACGAGGCACCAAATAGCGTCCCAAATGACAGTCTCGTAAGGGTTCGGTGCGTAGTTCGCCCCGTTGTCGGAAATGCGGCTCTTCGTAGGGCGGAGTTTCGGTCGATGTGAGGCTAGTGGTGGCTGTGTCGTGCACGGATGGGGCTCCACCGCTCTTTCGGAGGCCGCCGGTGGGGTTCGAGGAGGAAAGGCCGTCTTATGTTGGGTCATGGAAGTCTTGTTTTCTGTGATGAAGAGAGAAGATTGCGGAATCTTTGCTCGCCACCGTCTTGTGCTCAGAGGCGGTTGCAGTAGTGGCATCGTCAGCAGCGATGACATGGCTATCCACAAGAGGAATCGAGCGTATATGGAAGCAGTTACACGACAGGCATGCGTGTGAAGCACAAGCGCACATCAATACTGTTCAAATACAGAAGCCCACCAAGCAGACAATGGTCCATGCTTGGGTGATGTGGCAACAGCGACGTCGTCCTTCAACGCGGGGAGAGGACAGAATCCAAGGCTGTCGGCGCGGATGATGGGCGAACTGGCGGTGGGGAATGCACAGGAACCGGAGGCACATGAGCGAATGAGGGCAGGCGGGGCTCGGCGTCGTGCAGGCCGCTAAGGCGAAATACGCGCGGGAAGGTGGACCCTCACTCTGAGCACTGGCG
This sequence comes from Darksidea phi, assembly GCA_030770425.1. Taxonomy (NCBI): domain Eukaryota; kingdom Fungi; phylum Ascomycota; class Dothideomycetes; order Pleosporales; family Lentitheciaceae; genus Darksidea; species Darksidea phi. Next base: position 64,675 of record JASJFT010000089.1, read on the forward strand.
GCTGTGGTGAGAAGATGCGTCAGTGTGCACCGAATTGTGGGCTTCAAAAACCTCCGCCCTTGCTTATTCTTCCCCTCAGAATGTAACTTTCGACTTCATATTGCCCTCGTCACCTTACCACTGCTTCATCCTGTCCCATGCGCACGTCGGCCGCCAACCAGTTGCTCTGCTCGCCTGACCACTCCATTCACCACCACTTTGCATGGCGTACTCCGACTACGCAAGCCGCTACAACCACCGCTCGCGTCATGACTCCCACTACCAGCGCTCTCGCGACACCGACGTATACTCGCGGCACGCTCAGCCCGAAGCTCCCGAGCCAAACACCATGAGGAATTATTCCTCGTCCCACCGTTCCTACGAACCCCGCTACGCCGCACCGCCCGCGCCGCCCAAACGATCCTCTGCACAACCACAGTACCGCCACGACACACGCAGGAACCGATGGCCGCCCTCGCCTAGCGTCGAGGACGAGGCTGCGGCCCTTGCCAAAGAATATCCATCGTCGGTGGGAGAGGTAGAGGAAGAGAGCAGCGGTGAAGCCAAATCGCGGGGCAGCGTCGATCAGTACCCCATTATCGAGGAGATCGCCCGACCTAAGATCGCTCACGACGACGAGCGGCGATTTGTCCTGGTCTCGGACCCTAACACAGATGAGGGCCCTAGCCATGCCGCAAGAGATCGGAGACGCAGGAGCTTTGCTGAGCGCGGGAACATGCCGTATCTGAAGACGGATATCGACGAACCACCCGTGTTCACCGAGCGCACCTCGACGCCGTATGCATATACAAAGCCGCAGAAAGAGTCGCTAGCGCCCTCAGCAGGTGAATATTTCCTGTCGCCCGAGACGATTGGACCTCCATCCTCGAGTGCTCCGAGGTCAGTTCCGAGCCGAGATGCTTGGGATGCACGAGACCAGAACGCTAGAACATCAAAAGCAAACCCAAATTCTACGCGGTACGACTCGTATAGCCAGTCCCAGTCGCCTCGTACGAGCAGGAATGATGTGTCCGACGACTCTGACGTGGAAACTGAGTCCAGTCGTCTCCGTGCACCCGAGCGGAGATCGGCACGATACAGCTTCACGAAGAGCGACCTGCAGAAGGAAGATTTAAGGACAAACGTTCTGGATAGCCAAGCGAAAAACGAGAGCGAGAGGAGGAAACGCGATTCCGCCCCGCCCTTGGCGGCAAGCCGTGAATCATTTGGGCGCGGTAGCACTTCGTCGTCGGGCTCATCAAAGCATGCCACTCCGCAGTCGCAGTCGCCAAGGTCGTCGTCATCTTCTTTGAATGGCGAGCCGCGAAAGTCAAGACCTGCACCAGTCGACACAGGCTATGCGAGGAGCAGCTCAAGATACCCGGACTCGCGTCCGTCATCCCGTCCCAGCTCGCCATCCTACAACAAAGGTCCGTCGCCTCCGCGCTCGCCAAAACTTCCAACACGTCGAGCTGCGTCACCGAGTACCTCAAGGCCGTCATCTAGATCTGGAACACGGCCTGCTTCTCCTCTTTCCTTTTCGCAATCGATACCCCGAAGCTCTGCGCGAGTACCGGTCACGGGAGCGGATTGGCATGCTACCTACCCACCTGCGGCCGATCAGCCAAGGTCCACCCGCTTTGAAAGATATGATTCAATGCCCGTTCCTGCGCCTCGGATTGATGTACAAAGCCCGTCGCCTGCAAGACCTCCAAAGCCCGGAAACCCTCTTCCATATCCGGTAGATGATAGACATGCGGATGTCTACATGCCTCCAGAGGAAAAGTATCAATATGATCACTCATACACGCCCATCACCGCTTCACCAAGGCAGTCCTATCCTGAGCAACCTATTCCAAGCTCTCCGCGCGAGCGACCATCTGCTTCTCGCCCAACTGTCAGCAGTCGTCACACTGCCAATTCCGACGAGTTACCACGTTCGCCAAGGGTCAGATCGAATAGCACTCGTTCACAGTCTGGTGTCGATGGGCGCCGAGAGCGCGAGCGGAGGGCAGCTGTGCCTCTGAGTCTCGATAGGCCTCTGCCGTCCTGTCCACGGAGCGATCCATCGACCAAACACAACGACTGGTATACTCTCGACAACCGCCCAAATTTCGACTTGTGTCCGAGCTGCTACCAAGGTGTCTTCGCCGATACCCCCTTCTCAGTCTATTTCTCCCAAACTCGCCGATATGAGCGGCCAATAGAACGAATATGTGATTTTAGTAGCCCATGGATGCGTCTTGCATGGCACATCACCATCAAGCAACGAAGACCATCGTTAGATTTGCTATACGCACTCTCCACAATAGCCGATCAAGAACGAGCCTGTCCCGGCGACCGAGAACTGAGCACTGATCACGTGGCATGGTACGGCATCCCAGATCAAAGAGACGGCGTCCACGTTACCAACTTCGCAATTTGTCCCCGTGATCTCAAGATGATGGAGGTCCTCTTTCCTAGCATCCGCGGCTACTTCACACCACTACCTGCTAGCAGTCCCTACGCCATGCCCAGCTCCTTCGTCTGCAGTCTACGCGTCACCTCCCGCCGCTTTGGGAAGTACTTGGATCTGCTCGTCGAACTAGACGCCGAAGCGCAGCTGCTCAACCAGCGACCCAACATAACACGTTTCGTGCAACTAGCCCGCGAGAATGCCTTCAAGAACGAATGCAGCCGCGAAAAGCCTCTCTTACGCAAACTATGGCACTTCATCCCGCAACTCCCGGAGCTCACAGTCTGCCAAGAATGCTTCGATGAACTCGTTTGGCCGGCCATGAATTCCAACTCTTCTTCCTTGGCGCCGTCTGTATCCTCCCTGTACAATACACCCACCATTCCCAAAATGTTCAACCGCACGATTCAGCCGGTGCCGAACGAAGACCCGGAACTAGGTAGTAGCTGCTGTCTATACAGTCCACGCATGCGCGAAGTGTGGGAGCAGAGTGTAGAAGCAAATGATTTTGGGTACTTGACGAAGAAGGCGCTAGATAGGAAAAGAGCGGAGACTCGATTGGGCAGGGATAGGAAGGATATCTTGACTTGGATGGCGAGGCTGGAGAGGGGGACGGGGCAGTGGGAGAGAGCTAAGTTGGATCTGAAGGAAAACGAAAAGGAGTGGAAGCTTTGGGAGTAGGTTGGATAAAGAAGGGTCGAACGCGAAGTATGTAACCTAGTGGAAATGGACTTGTGACCATAATTAGGCCTCTCACGTGTGCAGTACCGGCTTGGAGTCTGATGTAGAACGCGAAGTTGAAAAAGCTTCAAAAGCAAAGTCAAGCTTCACTGAGACGCAAAGAACTTTTGTCGCTAAAGTTCAAACTTTTTTCTCGTTGACGAATGCAAGGCCCTCAGACTGCAGGTATGAGGCGAGCTCGAACGTGGGCCTTGTTGGAGACCGCAAGATCTCTCAAGGCGTGCTTGCATAGACAGAACCGATCAGCATGGTATGTTTCTATTGAAACATACAACTGTCTAGGGCATACACTCCTTCAGTAGTACGCCGTGATGACGGAATTGATTGAGAATACAATTTTTGTCGCATCATCAAGCATCCCACGAGGACGCTTCTGGACGCCTGAATACCCTCAAATAGTCTCTTCTCTTGACATACTAGTTGCGTCTCATTGTGAAGAATCCTGTTTGCAGTCCCCCCCACTGAGACATCTGTGTCAGCATCACTCAGGCGTCTATAAAAGCACAAACTAGAAAGTAAGTGTGATCTATGATTGCATTGAGACCGAGAAACTATTCACAATACGTAGGTAGTACAACCCAGACCAACCGGGGAATTTCGGACGACGGAAGAGACGCTTAGAGAACCGAGAGATCTCCGAACTTCTCCTGTGTGGGTGTTAGCAATCCAGATCAACATCATCCTAGAAAAGGATGGACTTGCCTTGTACCCTGGAACAGCCCAGCGACCCTTGGACACGAGCTGCTCGGTACGCTTGTCGATATCCGGCTGAGCAGAGGCGACCTCGTCCTACACCCTGCATTAGCAACCGCCTTGGAACCATGTTCATCCCGTCGAGTTGTACGCACCACTGTAAGCTCATCAAACGGCCTCGCGTCCTCGATATTCTTCAGCGTCTTTTGCAGATCACTCAGCTCCTTGTCCACCACGGCCTTAGTCTCCTCGGCACTCTTCACAGCTTGCGCCTCAAACGCCTCGATAGCCTTGATCTGACGGTTGACATCGTATGTCTGGGGCTTGAAAGAGTTGAAGCTCTTCTCGATCTCATCGACGATGGCCTGGTTCTTGAGCACGCTACGGTAGTGCGAGAAGTCAACGGTTTGCGGCTGCTCGGACAGGACGGTGACTTTGCGGCGGGCGTCATCGTTGCGCTTTTTGAAGGATTGGAGGGCCGCGGCGGTTTGGCCTCTGATACCCAGCTGCGTGCCGAGCTTGGTCCAGTCGAGCTTAAGGGCGGCGCTGCGCTGTGAGAGAGATAGGTTAGTTTTCGTACGTTTGGATTTGAGGGAGCAATTGCGGAGGATGGCGCGCAGCCAAGGGTGCAATTGATATTTGTTGAGTTTCTAGAAGGAGGGGAAGAGGTAAGAAACGTACTCCGACGGCCATCGTGATGAATTTGGACAGGTTGTGGTGGGGAGGTGTTCGTGAGGGAGTTGAAGTTCTCCGTCGCTCTTGCGGAACCAGGGCTTGGCGCAATTACTTATGTAAGCTCACACCTAAGGTTTATGCGCCTCGAGCGGTTGACAGGTACTAAAAGCGAGTCTAGACAGTTCTTCATATCTAGCTGTGCATAGCTAGACTTTAGTGTTGAGAGTTCAATCACCCGTTGCATTTTAGTAGTTAGGATCACGTCTTGAAACTCTCGCGGGTACCAATCAAATTTCTAGTACATCCGTTTTGAAGCCTATACATGGGTGCCAGAAGTTCCTGTGACTCCTGAACGCTCAGAAAAGCCATCCGAATTTTCCCAGAGCATGCCTAACAAGCCAGCCCCTAGTCGACCTATATGCTGAGCGCCATGATGGAGTTGACAATATCGTTGTCATTTTCCTTGAGAGCCTTAACGGCTTTCTTTCGTGACACACTTGCCTGCTGCATGACCAGCTCGATATCTTTGGCCTCGAGACCTGTATCGTCCACCTCCTCGTCGTCATCCTCCTCCTCCTCTTCCTTCTTGTCCTCGACAGCCTTGCCCTTGCCGTGGTCGTGATCATGGTCATGGTCGTGGCCAGAGTGGTCGTGGGCACCAGCCTCGGCGGCGGCGAGCTGCTGGGCAGCGGAAGCCTGGGCCTGGGAGTTCAAGTCCTCGATCTTGGCCTCACCGAAGATGCTACCTAGGGTTAATAACGTCACCGCAGCTATTGGTGAGGATAAGAGCTTACATGTAGGTGTTGCTTGAAGGCGACTTGTAGACATCAGGCTGGTTGATGACGAAGAGGATCTGGTTTGCGTCAGACAGATGTCTACCAAAAGCGGCACATGTCATGGCCGTATTCGACACTTGTCGCATCCATTGAGCAGGTTGCACTTACACCCTTGGGCCGGCGCAGCGTCACGCGGGTAATGCCCTCGATGTGCTTCAGACCGAGCTTCGCGATGGCCTTGCGAGCCTTCTTCTCGTTGCGGGAGTGCACGGCGACGGAGGAGCCTGCGGGGATTCCGGTCTCGCCCTCGCCGGCCTCGCCTTCCGACTCATCGCTGGACTCTGCGTCCTCAATTTCGACGCCCTTCTTCTCGGGCTCGTCCGGAAGTTCCTCAATGCGTGGGTTGGCCATGTTGACGTGTGTGATGGAGAGGTCAGGGTGAGTTGAACTTGGGCGGAGCTTGCTGTGGGTGCTAAGCGAACAAATTAGCGCCAAGTACAGAAGAGCTCTATAAACTGCAGTCAGTTGATGTCACTGTCATCACGCAAAGCGCACATGGAAAAACAAACAATGGAAAGTAGAACACCAGTCACCCGATTATAATGCTTCCTTTATGTTTAATTATCGCGAGGGCCGTCGCTATCCATGGAATCGGGCACGAACGTGTCGCCTTCGACCAGTTACTTGACCCTGTATATACGTTCATCCAACAAAGAGGTCAGATCAGCTGCGACAAATGCTAGTGGGATTTCATGAACTTTGGAATTGGCTCTTTGCTACATGCGTGAACATGAGAGAGCCGTCTTAAACATCCCGATCCGAATTGCACCAGCCGTGAACAAATTCTCCCGATCCAGGTCTTGAATTTTGAATACCGTGGATAGCCATATTCGAGACGCTCATGAAATGCAAATGCCCCCCACTGTCACCGAGAACGTAGCACCTGCCATCCGCAACCCCAGACTCTGACACCCTTCAGATCATCTATGCATTAGCCTTGACCTTAGCGAGAGACTTGCGGACCTCGAAGCGGGCCTGTAGAAGATTGTTAGTGTAATTGTACACCTTCATACTCTTGAAATCCTTGGGCGATCCGGCCGCACGGCGGATTTCCAGTAGGTGTAACCCACCTGTTTCCTCAGCTTAAGGACCTTGAATCGCTCGAAGTCGTTGAGCTGCTTCCGCTTCTGGAACTGAGCGCGCTTCTTTGCCCAGGTGCTCTCCGCCCACTTGCTATCCACCTCGGCCTTTGCCCATGCCTTCTTAACGGTACCGACTCCTGTTCCCCGAGGTAGCTTAGGGAGGACAATCGGGGTGAGGGATAGGTGGGCGAGGGCTGCGGCGTGTCGGGGAACGGGACCGTTCTCGGAGGGTCCGTCAACCAGCACCTAGCACATTGTGAGCGAAGAAAAGCAGCGGGTGTTGCGCAGTCCCCATACACGCTTGTGATCGATGATCTCGACAATGGCAGCTAACCGGCCATCGTACTCGCCGTCCTTAAAGACGACGACGCGGCCGACCTCGACCAACCTCCACTGGCTCGTTGAAATATCGGCGTCACCCATTTCGACGGTATGTGCTATAGACGCGCGTTAGAAAACAAAGAGATGTGTCGAGAGATTCGTACGCGTACCGGTCGCAGTAGGTGTCGTTGTGATATCGAAGTTGTGGAATTGTCCTTGACTGTGCTTGCTCGATTTCTGGTGTGCGGCAGATGCGCTACTAAGCGATTGGCCGAACAGCGTCCGTGCTGCGCTTACTCAGCTTTTTACACCTCTCGAAACTTTTCTTTCGCGATTTCCTCATCACCCCCGAGAACTTCGCTCACCAATTCCCAACGTACTCTCTACAAGCCTGCTCACTCGCAGCTGCTACTTGGGTGCGGAGTACTATACGCTTACTGCGTCGTCGCTGAAGACATTCACACTTTTACCAATTTAACTGAGCACAGCAGGGCATCGCACAGCTAACAACCTCACGGTATGTCCCCCGTATATTCTCCTCGCTTTTCATACTCGCATCCAATGATGACGTAATTTGCGATTGAGTTCTTTGCCGGAGACCCTCGCCGGGGTCTCGTTAACGGCATCGGACCTATGATATTCCATTCTTACATATTCTGAGCACTCGCATTCAGTCACGTTGAACACATCCATTTGTTCGATAGAGCAATGTTGACTTTTATAGGCTCATCTTAGGTGCTCTTCCTCACAAGGGTGCTACACTCATCATGAAGTTTGCAGTTTCATGGTTGGTAAGCCTGTCGATTTCCGTTGCGTCCCGCACCCATCCCCTTTCCGATGATTAAAACCTTTGCCTAGATAGTAGATGACCCTTCGGGTGTGATTTTTACCATTTATCACCAAGATCACTGAGGAAACAAACACATCACCTGTTCTGTTCTGTTCGGTCTTGCAGCAAGTTGCTGACGCATCAATACAGGTTATCGCATTCGATAAGGCTTTCGTGCGACCAGCTCACGCGTTAGCTAGGCGGGCTGGAGATGTTTGGTACAGTTATTTATATAGTTGAACTCAACCCAATCGTCAAATCTATCTATTCCACCGCTTGAACGTTCTCCGCGTTGTTGGCTAGCCTACCTCGGCGATTGCTTGTGATTCTCCTCCCATAATTGCGGTACAGCCGGACAAGCATCTCTCGCACAATATCATCGAACGCCGTCCTCGTGTCAAATTTCGCGCCACCATATGGAAAGGGTACAATCTTGGTCCAGTCGGCCTCGCCCTCCAGATAGAACTCGAGAGCAAACTTATCAGCCTTCCTGAGCAGGTCCTTCAGAAGCACTCCTTTGCCCTCATGCGAGTCTGCCCACTGCCAGAGCTTTGGGTCATGGAAGTTAAGTACACCCTTTGGTGCAGACTCATGCAGGATCTGGGCGTTGAACAGTATATGCCGGACGATGTTGAGATTGCACCCGCAGTCGATGACTGCGTATCGCACGGTTTGGGTGTCCAGGGCTTGCGCGACTCCGAGTAGCACCGAAAGGGCAGCGACCGCGTGCTCATTCTTCTCCAGAATGGCTTGCTTCACACCTTCTTTAGCCGTCTCCCCGGCCATAGTCCCCTGCCAGTCTATCTCGCCGCCCAGAGAGACAAGCACATACAGGAGTGACGCTTTATCGTCGCTCCAAGGGCCATGCAGCAATTTCTCCGGAACGTGAAACCCCTCAGCAAACGCGAGATACGCGATCCTCGTAAACCGATACGGCCACAGCCCACTAAAGTCCTTAGGGCCCGGCACATCCACTCCAGCTTTTTCCCAGATCTTACCTCTCAGCGTTATCAATGCGCCATGCGCTTTCTTGACGTAAGCGAGGAAGAAGTCCCAGGTGAAAAAGCGGCACGCCAGTATCTCGGATTGAATGACCGGGTCACTGGTGACTTTGCGGTCGCGGATGTTGACAACTCTGTGCTCGACGGTGTGGAAGAAGGAGCGCATGACAAACTCCATAGTGACGGCCTGGGAGGATAGCTTTCGTCCTATGTCGGGTGAAGCGCGCGGGAGAGAAATATTCATGCTGTAGAGGAATATGATCTCAAGCAGTTCCTGTGGCAGACCCTGGAGCGTCGGCATGGCAGCAGCAGCAATTGTCTTGTTCAGTTTAGCGACCTTCGAAGTTTTCGATGTTCGCGACGTCCCAGGTCGTTTTGACAGTTGAGAAGAAGTTGAGAATTGTGTGCTGATAGCGGGAAACACGATAGCCCTCCGTTTCTTTCCTCGAATTCTCACGGGCGTGAGATCCATTTAAGCCCAGTATCAGGAACAGGCAGCAGTGGACGGGTCAGTATCAAATCAGAGCGAGGGCTTGTGTCACCAGAACGTTCGCGGGAGGCGCACCAAAGTTAGCGACACTAGCCACTTGTGTGGCTTTCACCATTTGTGGCTTCCATACGCCGCGTTCATACTTGTCTCCGGACTTTTGTTTCTCCCCCGTCGTCAACACCATAAACAAAGGACCCCGTCGCAACAACCCCAACCTTTGCACACACGATCGATTGAAACGGCTTCGCGATGCAGGTCCACGCTGTTCCCGACTCAGAGCGTGCATATGATTCGACGGGCCGGAGGCTGCCGTGGGCGTTTGAGTTCGCGGAGTAAGTTCTTTTGTGATTCTAGCCGCTGTCACTTCTGCGCGCCGGCATGGATTGGCCCATCGTGGGTAGATGGCGCCTTGCAGCCATTTATTCTAGGGATTTCGACAAGCTTGCGCGAATTAGACGCCTGGCAACCCCCTCCGTTACTTGAACCTTAGGGATGTAAAGTGCACCGCTAACATGGGCTTGCTATAGTTCAGAAAATACCAAGCGTCGCATACCTGAAGAGAAAGGGCCATTCGGCAAGGCACGAAAGCGCGGCGCGAGCCGAAGCAGAACCCCAAATACAAAGCATGTAGAAGATACAGCGAAGCTCGAGAATATCCGCGCCATCGACGACATCTTTGCACGATACAAGGCCGACACAGACAAGCAGAGGTCGCTGTCGGGAAGAAACTCCACGTCACAAGTTCCTTTGTCCGCTTCTGCGCCGAATTTGTTGGAAGCTGGCGGGGCGTCATCATCGTTTCAACCCGGCGCACTCACGACTCCGGCTACGAAAGAACCAAAGGAAGTCATCCTCTATGGCCACGGGAGCGAAGTACAATGGGCGGCAATAAGCCATTTCGAGATGGTGTCTGGTGGAATCATATATGAGCAGTACGAACGAGGACCCCAGGGTGGGAAATACGACTTGTCCTTCGGTCAGCAACAATCGTCGCAATACAGTTTGCTTTCCAAATCAGCGATGGCAAAAGTCAACGAGTTTGTGGGCGGCAACCATTGGATAAAGGTCACGTTTGACTCTGCAGAAGCTGCGGAGCGCGCATGCCACTACTCACCGCACAACATCCAGGGTTACACCGTCTTCGCAGAGCCATACCGAGGGACGGGGCCAACAGGTGGCGATAAAGCAATCCGCACAATAGCAGGCGAATCCGTGACGACATCCCCAAATACAGTCTCCTCAACTACCATGCAGCTGGGTGCATCGCAGTCCTCGGCGACGATGTCATCAGCTACCGCAACGGCCTCTGTACCTGCATCCATGCCACCGCGTATGGCTTCAGAGCCCTTGTTCCGAGCAAGCGGCGCCTTCCCCTGGGAAACTGATGACCCCGTACCTATACAACCCACAGCCGCTGTAGCTCCAGTCGACACACAGACACGCCGGCCTGGGCGGACAACAGCTCTGCAGTATGATCAATCCGGCCGAACAACGCTCCGCATTAAGAACGCCAAACCGGTGCAGTTCCTACCACAAGAGAAAGCTTTCCTCCCGGCTCCGCCCCGCTGGCAGCAAACGCTTGGCTCGTTCCCGGTTATTGGGTGGGCGATCGGGTCGGGGCACGGGATTATAGGTGACCAAGTGCCGAGGAAGGAGGATGGGCAGTTTGACAGCGCGAGTGCAAGTTTGTATTGGCGGTTGTGGTATATGGTGGATACGTGTTTCGGTACTGACTTTTGCGGTGTGAAGGAGGCGGAGTACGAGGATTAGATCGTGTACAAAACATGTGGGTGCTACAAGTATCTACAAGCATAGGGCGGCGCAAATGGTTCGGAAGGGTTATTTGCATAGCTGATGGCGAAGCGCGGGCACAGTCCTCAGTCTGGATCTTATTTCGCTCTTGTAAAGCATTCCTGCTCAATCGACATGCACCTGAAGATATTTTCTAGCTCTCACAAGCTTCTACATGATTGTGCGGCAGTGTGGAACGCATTCCCTAGATGGCGACTCAGCCCCCAAGTTCAATCAACAGATAGATGACACGGTGTTTCTGAATGTCCGTGGTGGCCTATCGCCTTGCTGCACCGCCATTCAGCAGCTGACTGTGCGGAGTATGGCTAGCGGAAGTCCGAGGCGATGGCGTTAGTCGTTAATATCCAGATAGCGTGAGTCGTGGAGATGTGTGCTTGCAGAAGAAGTCATGGCCCCACCGTCCTACCCAGTGCCTGCTCATGATAGAGTATCACGCAGACCGGATCGTTGCTGATGGATATGTGTTCGAATAGAAACGGGGCCTGACGTCCGGGTCGTTAGATCGACTAACCGTAACCGTACTAGCCTCACCAATTGAATACGGGACTGGGCCAGCTCCACGGTGCTATCTCGCTCTCACGAGGTGACATCCGACTCTGGACCGGCGGTCTGATGCTTATTTTACGCCCTCCCAAGTGCTTTGAGCGGCACTAAGCTATGCTAGGCCTCGTAGAGGATCATGAGCTGGGGTTGACCCATGTCGAGTCGTTGAAGTGCGTGAGGCTATGCCCAGCTCAGCCGCAGCGCACCAGCACCATCGTCCATCTTGCGGACGCAGCTGGCTGATATGGTGGCCTTCCGCTTTGTTTCTTTTTCTGTGCTTGTCTCTTTCTTCTCATCCCATGGTTCTACCTGACTTTGGGCTCGCATCTATCGCACCATGTACACCAGCCCCTATGGGGCCGACGGCGCGAGTGAACAACGGATATATCAGTCCCCAAAAGCCTCGAATTCAATCGCAGCCCCCGGGAGACAGGGTCAGACTCCCGTTATAGTGGAAGCGACGTCTACTGCAGCCACATCTACAATATTGCCCCAGATCACCGCTCCGGACAGACCTACAGTCGAGACTGCGCCTTCTGTTCCGATTTCCAGTTCTGGTAGTGGGTCGCAGGGTGTATCCAAGGGCGCAGTTGCGGGCATTGCGATCGCAACTGCTATTATTGGGGCCGCTATCGCATTATGTGCCGCCTTCTTCTTTCTCAAGCGGCGGAGACGCTCGTCTGGACACCCGTATGGCGACTCTACGCCTGACTTGAGCTCCCACTTGAACGTAAAGAATGCGCCATACGTGCAAGTATCGCAAACCCCAGCGACACCGCCTACAATCGCGACTGCGGTTCTTCCAGCAAAACGAGAATTAGATTTGGCCAGTCTGTCGAACTCCTCAGACTTCTTAGCTAAGGTCCTAGCGCCAGCAGCGGATGAACAGGCAATTAAGACCAAAGTTACGGCGCTGTTCAATCAGTTCCAACACCATGTAGACAGCTACTACCGGGATGTACATGCTACCATGACTCCGACCATGGAAAGCGATTTGGCGCGATTTGGAGGCGACTTGATTGAGATTCTGGAGAGTTCTTCTATTCCTACGGTTGCTATCAAGCACGCACTCGCAGGCTACATTCTGAGCATAGTGTCTCCCGAGGCGGAAGACCAGGCGACGCTGTTTCCGGCAGAAATCGCAGGCTTGAAGGAGAACGAGCGTTCAACGGACACATCCGGTAGGTCTGTTTTCCCTCCGCGATACGATATGTTAATCCAGGCAGAAGACCAAGCCGCGTATATTCTCTACAAGCGTCTCGCAGTCCACCTCCACTCCTCCACTCCTACATCCCTCCAATCCCGTCAAGCCGATATCCGCGAGGCTGCCGAACACTTTGCGCTCACCTTCTTTCCCTGGGCAAACCCCGCATATCATGAGCAACAGAAGGATGAGGAGCTAGTGCAGATAATAAGCAATGCTTTGGATGTGAGCATCTGGCTGTACGGGCAACCGTACCTATATGAGTTTGTCTGGGAAGGCGTAGGCAGGCGAGGAACAGTGGTTGCGCCGGGGCTCGCAAAATTGACAGATGGGAGGGGAAGAATTTGTGAAAGGCCCGAGGTTTTACTTGAAGCGGTTGTTTTGGCTGGTTGAGGATCGATGAATAGACATTTGATCATAAATACTTCAAGCTGCTGTCGATTGGTGCTTAGATGAGAACACTCACATGCGGCTTACATTCATCTTTCAGCTCAATAACATACACTGGATCAACGAGTGAGCCACGAGGTCCAAACATTTCCTCAATTGAGAAGATTGGTTATATGTGCAGGTAAGAAGCAAGCTTTTTTGACAAACTCACCTATATATATCATTCGTAAGTGGTAGAAGGTGCATCTGTCTTCGCGTAATTGATGTCCATCACCTCACGGCATCAACCCGATATAGCAACAGAGTAAGGACTCTACCGTCTAAGGACCTCTGAACAATCCGTAAGTATTCATACACTCCGAATCCGATTCAGTTGGGATGTTTACAACGACACTCTTCGTGACGTGCTTTTCGAGCGCGGACGCTGGGACCTTCATCACCATTAAGTATCGTAATCTGAAGGAACTACGTCGCAATCGCGGGGACAGCAGCGCCTCTACACTCGCCGGAGCATCAGATCCACCCCCAGACTAAAGTGAAGCTCAGGATATGGCTCCTCAGTGTTCTGCCCGGATAAGCCAACTTGTTGGTTCCCCATCGGGCCACTTACCTCATCTGCATGAATCTTCACCGCGCGAAATCCGCATATCCTTACCGCATGCCTCTGCGTGCCGCGGTCCTAACGACACTCTCAACCGTCACACTTTACTGCAAAAAAATGCCTCGCTACCTCGAGTACATGCATCCTTACCTTTATCTTCTCCTCACGGTCCTAGTTATTGTTCACAAGCCTCTTGTCGCTCCTAGAGTTGAGTGTAGCCCGCTCTTATGCTTCCTTGTCACGTCTAGCTTATGCATCACGATGAGTGGAGGAGCCTTTGAGCTCAAAGCGCGCTCCTCATACACAATGAGTTAGTGTAGTAGACAGAGAGCTCATCCGTAGCTTTAATTAGCGTCCGTGAGGTTCTGGGCGAGAGATGGGACGCATTTGACCTATATAAAGGTGGCGAACTCGCCGTGAGTCTTCACTCACAAACACACTCATTTTCTACATATGAGTGTCTTAGAGTAAAAGACACTTGCGTACATCTACTATTCCAGAATCTGTTTCAGAGTCTGGTTGTCGATCGTTCATCCATCCCTTTCATCACCACCAGATACCTCAAGAAATAAAGATGAAGTGCCTCACTTTCTGTCTCACTGGTTGAATGTCTCCCTATTTAGGTCTTATTGTCTATCATTAAACATCACAGCCGGCCTCTTCGCCATGCTCACCTCTGCAGACCCTGGCGCCAACTGAAATCGAGACTTCTCCGGCGAGGAATATAGGGTAAGCCTTCCCTACCACTTCATTCACTGTAACTTCCATCTGACAGTAAGCTTCAGGTTGAGAAGGCTGCCGTAAATGAGGATTGCGGCATGGTCGTCAAGATGGCCCGCGGGCCTGAAATGTACCCGCGTGTGGACCTCACAAAAGGGACTCCCACTGTGCAAATCCAACAAATAATTTGCGGATGCTGCGAACGCATGTTAGACCGTCCAAGACAGACACCTCTCCCATCAGATATGATGAGGAGTAGAAGTGTTTGCGCTGTGGTACCTAGCTGATTCGGGAGTCATTATATCGTTCGACATGATCTCTGGGATTTTGCGTCAATAGCTTGATTTCTCAGAAAGGCAAATCACCTCCACTCCACGGTTGGCGATAAGCTACCGTGCATCGAAATTTGCGCAGCCCCTGCGCCGTAGTGTTTTAGTTAGCGAAGCTGTCTTCGACGAGCACGATGTGTAGCTGTGGTAGGCAGAGAGGAAAGTAACAACGCGCCGACTTCTCCGATTTGCACCCTGAATACCGATATTTCACGTATTGCAAACATGGCGGTACAAGCTTCCCAAATAGTACAGGAACAGCCAGTTTTATTATTGAGTCGCCGATAGCGCGTTTGAGTGTACGATTGGAATGATATATCGACTATAACTTCGCCGGTTGCTGAAAGACCTTTAAGTCGTCCCGACTAAGTTCCGCCAGGTTCTTCTTCCCAAGGTTTGCCAAAGAGTTATCAGTGTCCGCTAGAAGGCAGTTAAGCACATGTTTGACACCGTCTTCGCCGCCAATCGCAAGTCCGTAAGCGTAAGGACGGCCGATACCGACAGCCTTTGCACCTAGCGCGAGGGCTTTCAGGACATCGGAACCTGTACGTACACCACTGTCGAAAAGAAGTGTCAAGCCCGAGCTCTTGACTTTTTCATCACCACTGATCTCAGCCAGGGCATCGAGAGAAGAGATAGCACCGTCGAGCTGGCGACCGCCATGATTGGATACGAAAATGCCGTCCATACCATAATCGATAGCCCTGTGAGCATCCTCCACTGTCTGAATGCCTTTTAGTACGATAGGGCCATCCCAGTGCTTTCGGAGCTCGTGCAGATCATCCCAATCGCGGTACGTGCCAGAGGCCACAATACCTGTAAAAAGCATAGACTTCTTTATGGTCGTGGCATTCGCAAGGATTTTGGCGGCGCCAGTAATGCTTCCAGGGCGCTTCAGAATTTCCCATGTGTCTCCCAATTTTTCGGTCACACTTCTCGTGTCCTCAGTCTGCATCTTCTCAAACATGCGGTTGAAAGCCGGGTCAGAGAATCCGACCTGGCAGCCTTGTCCATAGATGAAAGGGAGATATGATTCATCGAGATCCTTCGGTCGCCATCCCATCATACACGTGTCAAGAGTGACAACCAAAACCTCGAAACCGCTTGCTTTGGCACGCTGCAGCAAACTGGCGGTGACATCATTAGCTGTGGGGATGGGCCAGTAAAGCTGAAACCATCTGTGACCTTCGCCGTTGGCAGCTGCGACTTGTTCGATAGACCTGGTCGCCGCTGTGGACATGATCATAGGAACATGAGTAGATGCACAGGCCCGCGCGGTGGCCTCCTCACCTTCGGGATGGGCGATTTCCTGGACTCCAATTGGCGAAACGAGAAGCGGGCTCTTATAACGACGACCGAACAGCTCCACCGAGAGGTCTCGTCGAGTAGCTTGCGCCAACATCCATGGGCGAAGGCGGTAACGCTCGAACGCCGACAAGTTGGCCGCACATGTTGATTCAATTCCAGCTGAGCCATTGATGTAGTTGAAATTGGGCAATGGCATAACACTTCGCGCCTGGGCCTCCCATTGCGCGGGCTTAGTGGAATATTTCGGTTTGCGCAAACTTGCGTAGATGTTTCGTTGGAACGACACAAACGCGTCGGGATCCGGTTCAGCGCGTTGTTGTGCCGCCTGCAGGCTAACATACTTTCCAGCCATTGTGGAATATGCCGAGACTGGCCAGATACTGGATGTTCGTGATACCGAGTCGATACAGCTCCTTGCGCAGATGAAGAGGTCAATCAAACAGTTCAGGTGTCCATTGCCGGGGAATGAATGGAACAAACATATAAGTTCCGAGGCTCGGAAAAACTGCTTGTCCGACCACGGGACACTCGTTGACACTCGCCGCGCGTCTTCAGTCTGATAATAATTCTTGAAATAACATCGCCCCGTCTTGCCCGTATAATAGACATGAGCTTGGCAATGGCGATTCTTAAGAACATTTGGCGGTTGATCTCTGACTGTAGCGTTCGGTAAAGACAGCTAGCTGTACGCAGCGTCTAACCATCGTACGGCCAGTCATCTGTTAGGTACTTATTGCTGCTATATATTTAACACTGTCATCTAAGAAGCTTAAATTTTATTAAAGTCTTCGTTAAAGTTCCTCCCAGCCTAATAGGGCGTTAACTATGAGCTGTAGGCAATTGCTGAGATTTCTAGATAACGCTAGTGGCGATATAAATGTCAGACCAAGCACCACAAAACTCGGAATCCCCAACGCACATATCTCTACCGTAATCTCCGCTCTACCCAAAGAGATTGGGTTCGTTGAACGGCTGGATCTCCAGCAAGTTTCCATCTGGGTCCGCTGCGAAGATGTTCAACTGGTTCAATTGCGTCATCTGATCCTGGATCTCCTTAAAAGCCTCGGGAGTGAGGTACGTTGCGTCACCCAGAATAAATGGTGACCCCAGGGGCCCATCCTTTGGCATTGGCTCTGCAAGTCTTTTGTAGATGGTAACGCCATACTCATCCAGTCGAGCCTGGGTAGCCTGTGGGTCAGGAACAATCAGTCCTACGTGATTGAATGTACCGGTTCTTTTATCGGGGCCGGGGATTGGTTCGCCGCCGATGGATGTCGTGTTGAAGTATACTAGTTCGATCAAGCCGGCCGAGTTTTGCTTGTACCGAATCAGTTCTTCGGTAGTCTGGTATCCGGTGCCGTTTCGCCCACCCTGGCTGCGGCCTAGGTACGTGAAGGACAAGTGCTCGGTTAGGCGGTATGTGAACATGTGGCGCATGCCGAAGATGCGGGTATAGAAGTCGACGCTACGAGTCAAATTGTTGGTGTTGAGTGAGAAGTAGTTGATGAAATATCCAGTTGTTTCGGGGTCGGCTGGGCGATCGGATCCACCTTCGATGAAAGGATATGGAGAGGTGCTGTTGGTATCTTGTCTTCGTATGGGAGGAACGCAGGAAATGGTGGTGGGAATGAACAAGAGAACAAAAGCGGTGAATGCGAGCATTGTATGCAGGGGGTGGTTTAAGGGTTGCGGAGTTTCAGGCAAATATTCAGCTGCGCAAGGTGTGTTCGATAGTAGAAACTTATCGTTACACCCGCATATATATATACATACTTCATCTGTACTCGGGTCTTGTAGATCTCTGTCAGGGTCAATCTCAGTGTAGAGACCATCTTGGCCGAGGCTGTGACACAACGTGGCAGGAAGAAACATAGTAGAGATTTGCTCACAACCGACAACTCATTGAGGAAGCTTTCTTGGCCAAGAAGGTGACTAACATTATACTTTAAGGTTGGAGGAGGCTGAATCCCGTAACTGTGGAGCGTCTGGCTGACTGTGCTTACTTCATGAATCGCTTCCAACTCCAAACTCGGATGCTATAGCCACTCTACGCAATTTCACGGACAAAATAGACGGCCGTATGCTTATGGTGGTTCTTGGCCAATAAGATCAGAATATAATTTCGCTTCTGGCGCTCGACATTACTTTAGAACTCATATAACTGTTGCAGCGGCATTGTAAGCGAAGGAACGTTACTTCCTAGACATTGTTACACGTACTATATTAGACAGGTCATATGACTAGGCATCAAGCAGACCGGATCGTGGATGACTACACAGCAGAAGAAAGGATGTGGGATAATTGCTCACAATGGCTCTCAATCTACCCCTCAAACCATATGTATTTCCCTCGTGCTGGTTAGCTGGAGTACGACTATGCTCGAAAGCCCTGTCAGTCGAGTTGAGGTATCTGATTCCATCCCGAGAGGGTCTGGCGCTGAGAAGGATGCAACAGCCTTCAGCAACGAACCGGAACGGGGATACTGGATTGGAACATTTTGCGGTAGAGCCAGTGCTTAGGTGAAGAGACCAGCGGATGTGATCAAAGGGGACATTGCAGTGCCGAACAGCTGTGAGGTCGAGCCGGTGCATATAGTTCATCATCCGCTGGGAGATGGGAAGGGATGGTACTAGCTCGATACCATATCAGATGGCCAGATATAGCGATAGCCATCTCGCAAGGAGCGTGGGTTTGATGACGATGTTGTCCCCACAACTACCGTCCTCGACATTATCAACGATTCTTAACATCCGCCAATCACACACGTTCAGCACAATCATGGATAGCACAAGAGTCAAGTGTCTCAATAGGCGGCAGAACGATTGGCGAAGTCCGCTCTTGCAAGCCTAAGGGCGAACAATCCTAGCCAAGCACGTGAAGATCAACATCAACGATGGCATCATGGCTATTGCAGGAAGTGAGATCGGCCCATGAGGTAGCTGTCCTCGTTGCCAGAACGGAGAATAGAGGAAGCGGTTGATTCAATGATGTGACTGTATTTTTCAGCCGCGTAATTGAGGTAGAGCAGCCCGGATCTTGCGGACGGTCCGCCGGACTGATTTAGCTCCCGCCTACCCTTTTGCCGTCTCGAAAGAACCACATGTGGCACGGCTGCGCTGCCGAAGCACCGCTGCACGATCATCAACATCGTCATCAAACACCTCCAAGCTTTCCCTGTAACCGCCAGACATGCAGCCCCGGTTTAATCGTGGACTATAATGTCGTGTTCGCGTACAGCCGTTCATCGCGACATCGTCCGTGTGAGCGACCGGGGTTTGGGACTCCTCGGAAAGCAAGCTTAAAAGCCCGGGACGATGACCAGGTTAAAGGCCCGATCACGGATGAACGACGAAGCTACCGCATATGTAAGTGTTGACCGCCGCCCTTTGAATACATTACAACAACAGAGCTTAGTATGCGGGTTTGTTATTCCGACAATTTTAGCTGAAATTTGGTGTACAATGGTTGCTTTCAACCCCGCCACAGACATTCCAGCTATGACGGGCAAAGTGGTACTGGTTACTGGAGGTATGCGACACCCCATAGACTTGACTATGAAGAGGAGCATGAACTCACAGAGATCATAGGAAATACAGGCCTAGGCAAACAGACGATCGCCTACCTCGCCGCGCACTCCCCCACGCGCATCTATCTCGCCGCGCGCACCGCCTCCAAAGCAACCTCCGCAATCAAGGACATCCAGACCCTCGTCCCCAATGCCGATATAGAGCACCTTCCTCTCGACTTGACCTCCTTTGCCTCCATCGCGGAAGCCGCGAAGATCTTCAACTCGAAGGAGAAGCGCCTCGACCTCCTTATAAACAATGCCGGCGTGATGGCTATGCCCTACAGCCTCACCAAGGAGGGGTATGAAATACAATTCGGCACAAACTACATGGGTCACGCGCTCCTGACAAAGCTGCTCCTACCTGTGTTGCTAGAGACAGCGAAGGAACCCAATGCTGACGTGCGCATTCTCAACTTGTCAAGTATGGGACACCGCGCGGCACCTTCAGGGGGCATAATCTTTGACCAGCGCAAGCTCGAGACATATTCGACATGGACTCGCTACGGCCAATCCAAGCTCGCTAATATCCTCTTCACGCGCGAACTCGCCACCCGCTACCCGTCCATAACCTCTGTCTCCATCCACCCCGGCATCATCATCACCGACCTCTTCGCCTCCGTCGCCTCCAACTTCTTCATGAGAATCGGCTTGTGGGTATACGGGTTTTTCACACCAATTCTGCCGGGGCATTTCAAGGATACAAAGGGTGGGGCGTTGAACCAGACATGGGCGGCGACAGTCGAGAAGGGGAAGCTGGAGAACGGCCAGTTTTATGTGCCGGTAGGGTCCAAGTCGAACGGAAGTGCTTATTCGAGGGATTTGGGACTTGCGAAGAAGCTGTGGGAGTGGACCGAAGGTGAATTGGAAAAGCATGGGTATTGAGGACTGGCACAAGTGTTTCTGTTCCGCACAATACGTTTATGGGACTTGGTTCGTTGGAGTGATAGTATAATGGCTGTCTATTATGTTTACGATAGCTGGTTATATATCTTGAAACCGTCATAACAGTTATTACGTGCATTTGAGAGATTCTAGCGTTTCTGTCAGTAAGCTAGAACAGACAGCAACACCATTTGCGCGAATTTACACTACAAAAATGGCGTATGATTCGCTTTTACGAGCCATGCATCACCAAGACCGTCTTCCACAACAGCAGAAGTTTTCGAAGAAGAATAGATAAGTCAAAGACTATCACACAATCCAGTCTCGAGGGATCATCTCCAATTTGACTGGAATTCTTGAGGGTGTGAAACCTGCCACCACTATGTAGAAAAGCTTTTCCGTGCGGACCTTACAAGAGAGACTCCTGCTGTGCACATCCAAAACAAATGTAGAAGAAGCTTATACGCTAAGGTGTCATAGACGTTACCCGACATCCCCTAGTCCCGCGAAGTGAAAAACGCCGACCTAGACTCATGCCCCATCCTTGTCCCATTGAGCTCCAGCACGTAAACAACTTTTAGGAACTAACACCCTATCGTGCCGTAAAAGTGGAAAGCTAGAAGTGAGAAGGTTCCGTGTGCTGCTTCCGTCGCCAATACGAATTATTGTACCCCGCAGGCTCTCCCTTGGCCAAGGCTTGAGCCGCTGGGGGATGCTTCTGAGGGTTTTGTGGTCGAGGAGGCTGGCTCTGGTTCAATCGCCCCCGTAATGGCTGCGAGAAGAGCTGTTACCCGTCGATTTACCCACCGAAAGCTGTAGTTTTGAACAAGGTGGGAAGCTCCTGCCCGTCCTACTCATCGTCGCTAGTGAGATCGATAACGCCGTCGTATTGTGGTATCGGGCGCGCGGGCGCTTGAGGATAACGTCTTGAAGTTGGTGGAGCAGTAGGTGCTGCTGGTCTTATACCAAACCGGATTGGAGACACGCTGTGCATGACCTCTTGACATTGAGAGGAAGGTGACCTTATTCGTCCAAATGTGGAAAATGACCGAGGCGGAGGCATGGTACGATTCGGAAGTGAGCGGAAATTATCCTTGAACATTGTCGGCATGATCGGCGACGTCGTCGATGTAACACCTGTCGGCACTGCTGTCGTTAGGGGGACCATTGGCCCCGTCTGGGCAATGGGCGCACGATAGCTGTTGAGTTCCGATATACGGTGTTGGCGAGCCTCATTAGGGTTAACAAGCGGAATGCGCTGCGAAGTCGAGCCAGGGGCCAATGGAGGGACGACGACCAGACGTCCACTCATGGGCGTTTGAGTTCGCCGCGTCTTTTGGGTTGAAGGTGCTGTGGAAGAGACGGGCTTCGATACAGCACTTAGAAATTCAATGTCAGGATCCGAAGTGTCTACTGGTGAAGAAATCGCACGAGACGAGCCAATTATGTTAGCTGGAGATGGCAATGAAGGTCGAGAATGGGAAACATCAGACAGGGGTTCGACTCGTAGTCGCTTTGGGGGGCGAGCATTGACAGGTGGTGTTGCAGCGTCACGCTCTGTTGTGATGTTGCTACCCCTAGGTAGTACTGTTGTCGGCTTGGTCCTTGCCGTCGGCCTCCCCAGCTTCACAGTAGGTGACGCCGACGTTGTAGGCCCTCGCTGTGCGAGCGCTGGTTTAGCCTTGCCACTACGGTCAACAGTAGTCCTGTCAACAGCTCCCCCGTTCCGTTCAAGGTTGTCTATGAAGTTCCAAATGAACCTCCACAACCGCGTGTGGAGCCGCAGGTCGGTAAAGTTCTCGCGGAGCTCACCCCGCAGCGCTTGAATATCGCCGATTAGAAGTCGGTTGTTGCGCGACTCTGAGTACATGGATATGAGGACTGTAACAGCCACCATCTCGACTGGTGCAAAGGTCTGTACACCACAGAGTCTTTTGTCGGCGTTCGTAAAAGTATTCGGATCTAGTCCGATGAGATCTTGAAACGTGTACCAGACGCCTGCCAGATGCGATTTGACACCATCGTCTAAGGCGCTTTTGTTTCCCAACAGCTTTTGCAAATGGGAGTAATTGGTCTTCAAACTCGGAATGCCATCGCGAGCGGTTGGATGTTGGACTTCAATTATCTGACTGAAGCAGCTGAGAGTCATCTGAAAGTCCTTTGCGCGCGCTCGATCCTTCAGAAGGGAGTAAATGGTGGAGAAGTCGTTGACGTAGCAACGAGCAAGCTCCTGCCACGGCCCTGTCGAAGCATGCATTTTCTCGGGCGGAGGGAGTTGGACGTCCATTTGCACCCGAGAAAATAGTTCTTCTTCCTGCTCTTGCGAGAGACCTGCATACTCAAATGACACCAACTCCTTATTAAGAAACTCTTCTTGGACGGTAATTGGGAGTGTCTTCTTATTCCGTCCACCTGGGGTGTCGGGTGTGATGCAGAACCACCATTTCTGGCCACGGTGGTCATTGCATGGAATGACACCATTGATGAATGCCCTCACAGAAGACAAACGCTGCTTGCCATCCACGCACACAAGCGTATGCCCAGATGCAGCTCCATTTCCAGTTGGCCGCGGCTTTCTATTGAGTATAATCGGGGGAACGTAGAAGTTCTCTACAAAG
Source organism: Darksidea phi (assembly GCA_030770425.1). NCBI lineage: Eukaryota > Fungi > Ascomycota > Dothideomycetes > Pleosporales > Lentitheciaceae > Darksidea > Darksidea phi. The sequence goes on from JASJFT010000089.1 coordinate 87,752, forward strand.
GTGAGCTTGGTGTTTGTCAAAAGAATAGCGCGTGTAATATACCCATAAGAGAGTTCACTAGACCGGTCATGCGGTCGGCTACAAGTTGTCAGCATCAGGTCTTACTACGAGACAAGAACGGCCGTACCAGTCCACACCACATCTCGCTGATATTCGGGATCAACATCGATTACGCCGTCCTCGAGTGCAGCTATCAAACTTTTAGTGCGACCATGATTTCGACACGTTGGTTCTTACTCATGAGGTACTTAAGTGTTCGTCGATAGTCGCCCGGTGTCGACAGCTGCGGGCGTGCCTTGTACGAGGCCTCACCCTCTTGCGCTTCCTCATCGAGTAGGAAATCATCGAGTAGGAAATCATCAGACTCATCTACTTTTGATTTGACAGCGGGCTGAGATCTGTAAGCGGCGTTTGAAGGCGTATGAGTAGATATCTTGTCAGACTTGGCGCGTACCTGAGTCGGTATCGGCTCCATGTTTGCCAGCCCTAGCATTGTTGAGAAGTAACTGGTACAAGAAGCGCTCTTCCAACCTAGTATACTTTCACGCTAGCTACCTTAACTCAGTTTGCTTATGTAATAATGTATAGCAGTGGAGATTCTAGCTTTAAGCTTCCACCAAGATGAAGAGTGGGTAGAAAGTGAGGGAACTAGGTGGAAAAACCAAGGCATTTAAACAGTGACATTCAAGTGGGGCGCTATAGTTACTTTAGCGTTACACAGCTTTTACTGGATTGCTGTTTGATCGTGAGGTCACCTTGCAGTAGCCGTGTAACATTATCCTTAATAGTATAGCTGTTCATTGGTCCCTAGACGCCACTCCCAATATCGACGTTGCGGGGTCATTGAGCAATGTTTGAATGTGAGTGACACACAGCGACGAGTAAGGCAGGACGTCAGTGTCTGCGCATCGTGCTGCTGAAGATTACCCCCGTTCATATCAACACTCAATCAAAGGGACGAGGCTGAATGACCGCCGCGAAATTACCAGCCAGCAACTTCTCGCTCTGCCGAGAAAATGGTACTACTGCTCCCCGTGAAAGTCAAACATGCCCTCCTTCACAACCTTGCGCAGCTGAGCTGCTGCACGACCCGTCTCTCCGCCACCCTTGGTAGCTTGCTCCAACCCGGCGACGATTGCTGCTTCCGCTCTGTCGTGAAATACTCTCTGGCGATCCTCCCTGTCTTCGTACATTTCTGCCTCTTCGTCTCTCGGTGCCCCGAACAAATTCAAATGGGCGTATACGTTCGATCTCTCTGATAGAACGTGGTGCTCTGTCTGCCATAGAGGAAACTTGTTCGCTCCACTGGTATTTGTCGCTGTTGTTTGTGATGGTGGTAGCAGACCAACCCTAAGGAAAGATGCAAGCGCGGTCATCTGCTTGACCAGAACTTTGGAGTCTCCGGCCGCTTTTCCGAACGACTTAGACGCAGACCATTTGCCCGATGAAACATTTTGCCAGCTGAGAAGACTGAGAAAGCAATTTAGCGTCTTCACCCAGCCCCCAGCGCAGCTGACTACTTCGTCTCCAGCTACTCCTAGCAACCACTCTAGAACGTCAAGCGCGAAAATCCGGATATCGGTTGCGAGATGTGTCATTCCGGCTCTGGTGTGCAACAAAAGCTGGTCTGTGTGGCTAGCAATGTCGTTCTTCGGTAGACTTTGGAGGAGTTTTAGCAGCTGTTGGCGAACAGCATTTGACCGGTCCAGAACAAGGCGCTGTACAGTGGGTATGATGACTGAAGTCGGTTGTGGCAAAGGTAAGTCGGGGGGATGTGTCGATATGGCAGTTGTGAGATAAGCCAGTGAGTCGCGTCGTTGAGTGTCGGATTTGTGGTTGAGCAGAGCCAAGTGATGGGCACATTGCGCTTCCAATGTAGGAGCGTTGGTAGAAAGAGATTGCTGTTTAAGAGAAATCGCTGGATAGATCTGATCAGTGACTGTACTAAATTGTCGTGCGAAATCCGAGCTGGCAGGGCACCAAGCTATAGAGTAGAACCTTTGAAGGCAACCAGCATGCACAGTCCGTATGGGGAGCAATGAAGAACATCCCAGATTGGCGTGAAGGACGTCTACACCGTCATTCCACGCGAACGGAACAGCCTCTTTCGCGGATTCCGTGTCCAGGTTGCTCTCAGCGGCTGACAGTTATGAAGGCTGCTACACTGGCCGTGAAAACTGTGACAAAACGTACCCTTAGCCTTGAAATTTGTATCTGTTGCATTCACTGCCTTTGGCTTTGTCTTGCCGACCTTCAACTTAGCTTTCTAAAAAAATTAGCAACTGCTATGAGGCCATTAAAGTCGGCCTTCGCGTACTTGGAAGTCCTTCTTCTTTTCCTTCTTTTTCTTCGCGCTTGAACCCATGTTGCCTGTTCACCCACTATCCAGTTGCTTGCTCCAGAGTATGTACCAGTATTCGAATTGCGCGAGAAGCATGAATGATGTCGCTTTACATGTGACCAAGCTGCGGAGGTAAAAGCAGCCCTTCAGAAAATCTATGACGCGAGTAGAACGCTATACCATTTTGGAAATAGCGTACCATTCTCTTGGCAGGATCAACACGAACCTAGGAGGACTTTACAACTCTCCATTGCTCCCTAGACACTAGTCGATTGCGCAGCGTATAATTGCTACTTACGCCCTCAAAATGGCCCAGCATACAGTAAGTGGTTTTACACTAGGATTAGAGACGGACTGAGCTGACTATCCCGCCAGCCAGACGAGACGCTCGCACTTCTCACCCGCCTAAGCCAGAAGCCCGGCGTCCAAAGCACCCTTATCATATCACGCGAAAGTGGAGCTATCGTGCGCACCTCCGGCCTCATATCCAAGTCTACGTCGGCGAACCCAAATAGCACACTTCCGGCTTCTTCCCTTGATACCGCACCAGATGGCCTTGCAAATGGGACAAGAGAGAGTGGGATACATAGCGCTGAGGATGTGGCCAGCATGGTTTGGTCTTTCATAAGCGCTGCAGGAAGCTTAGTCGAAGGATTGGACAAGGAGGATGAGGTCAAGTTACTGCGGCTGCGGACGAAGAAGAATGAGCTGGTTATTGTGCCCGGTAGGGGAAGCACTAGGTCACGCGGCGATGCACTTCTGACGAGATTCAGATTCCAAGTACATTCTCGTGCTTATACACGATACTCCGCCAGCATGATGCGCTTGGTACGCGCTCATCTTTATAGTTGTCCCTTCGGCATTTATGATACCCCTTCGCCCTGATGCGAAGATTCAGACTTCCCTTCACCAGTGAGCCTCGCCGATCTCGACCGTGTTGACGTCAACACCGTCCACGAACCAACGTTCTACCGAAGACTTAGCAGAGTTCACGCTGCATAACCGATGTAGACTTACCAGACTCGCTGAGCTCGACATCGTTACCGCTCATCTGTCGCTTACGCATCTTGCCGTCCTCCGCGAACGTCCAGTCCTCTAGGCCATAGCACCGCTTCCACTTCATTCCATCATGCGCATCCTGATACTCGTACCAGAATTGGACTGCGATTCTGTTGTCTGTGAACGCGAAGAGTTCCTTGCGAAGGCGGTAGCTCTTCTCTTTCTCCCACTTCTTGGTCAGAAAATCCTCGATTGCGGCTGTGCCCGAGAGGAAAGATGAGCGGTTGCGCCAGATGCTGTCGGGAGTATATGCCTTGGCGATGGTTTTTGGGTCCCTGTTGCTGTTAGCTCGGCTGAAAAGCTACATTGCAGCTTCCGTACTGGCTGTTCCACAGGTCCTGCGCCCTCTTGACTTTGGCATGCGCCGTTTCCGCGGTGAATGGTGGGACAAGAGACATCTTGGTGTTATGAGTAGGTTGATCCTAATCAGGCGTCGTGAGATGTTCTGCAGAAGAGAGAAGAGATGCGATTTATATAAAGTGCCTCAGCCCTTCTGCCGGTGAACCGACAATGGTTCAAGGGCAGTAAGCTCTAAGACCTTACCTTTTATACCACGTTTCCCAATCGTGCAGCTCTTTCTTTGCTTAGTCTTCAACCTTTCCTGTGCCGGTTACATCAACGTGATGTCGCATGGAGCGGCAACGCAAACGCCGAAGCCGATAGTACACCGAAGCGCGCACGAAGTTTCCAGCTCTGCCGCCCGACCTCTCAGCTGCTGCCACAAGCAATTCACATTATTTGGAATGCTATCCTCTGCAATTACTCAGCTTGAGCACTTGAGCACCCCGGCGACTCGGTTGATGACGCAATTCCCCCGCGGTCCGCCCGCTTTGCAAGTGGTGCCCCACCAAAAGCTCCCCCTTGAGACAAGACAGTCAGCCTTCATAAGCTGCTCGATTCTCCGATTGCTTCCTATTCAAGCAGATACTTATAGCACCAATCATTCGCAATGGCTCCTCTGAAAGTTGGCGACTCTTTGCCTGAGGGCGTGAAGTTTGAGTATGCACTGCAGGACCCTTCTTTCTCCACTACACCCAGGAGGATATTGCAAGTCGAAAGCTAATGAGCATGTAGATGGGCACCCATCACCGACAGCGACCCGACTGCCTGCGGTCTTCCCCAAGAGTACGACGCTAGCAAGGAGTGGAAGGATAAGAAGGTGGTCCTCTTCTCCGTCCCCGGTTCGTCTCTCTCAACGTCTACTTCTAACCCTGTAAAGCTGATCGAAGTTATGCATAGGCGCCTTCACCCCCGGCTGCCAAGCTCGTCATCTGCCCCCGTACATCGAGAAACTAAGCCAGTTCAAGAGCAAGGGTGTGGACGTCGTGGCTGTTATCGCGAGCAATGACAGTTGGGTAATGAATGCGTGGGGCAAGGTCAACGGCGTCAAGGGCGATGATATCGTACGTAAACTTACGGAGTCTCGGAGACGAGGATGGACGAGATGGTTGACTTTGATATAGTTATTCCTCGCCGACACCAAGACATTCTTCTCCAAGGAATATGGGTGGCCCGCTGGCATGGGTGACAGGAAGTAAGTGTTGTTGATGGATCGTTGGTTTCACGTGCTAATGAGGGAACAGTGGCCGCTGGGCTATGGTATTTGATCATGGCAAGGTGACCTACGCTGAGCACGAGACGAGCCCGGGTGAAGTTTCGGTGAGATCGCATCTATTGACGAAGCTCGCGGTGGTACTAACGAGCATATAGGTCTCCGGTGCTGAAGCTGTCCTCTCGAAGCTATAGTGCCTACCCTTGTAAGGAACACTCTAGCTGAGAGCCAATTTACTAAACGCTGTCCTACACGTACCCAATATGCTGCAATACTTGGAAGCGTATTCTGTTCCATCCGGACGGAGCTCCACTCTTCAAGAGCATCTTGCTCTGATGTCAATCCTCCACCCCAGCCAAGGCCTAGCTAGTGTAGATTTCCACCTCTAGACAGTAAAGAATAAGATACTTTCTTGACAAGATCAGGTGTTTTGGCGGGGAAATTATACATCCGCTAATATTGTCTTAAACCAGAGAATCTATTCTGGAACGCGTTCACTTCCATCTATATAACTTAGTTATCCACTATTTAGTGGTCAAGTAGCGTGAGGATGAAGCTGTCATCAGCAAAGCATACGATCCGCCGAAACCTGCAGGGTGCCATGGAGCATAAGGGGAATCGTCATCTTCCCGTCTTCAGTGTATCTGATGGCCGAAGAATGACACGAGGTGGATCAAGAACGTCGTTGTCGCAGACCGTGTGAAGTAACGCAATCGCCGAGCACACATCCGCTACCTGAAACCGAACAAACCACAAACTTGAGATCCTGTCCTGAACCCAAGACGGCTCTTCTGGTGTGATCAAATGTGTTCAAACATCCAAGCCTCGGAATCCCTGGATGTCCGGTTTCGGAGGATAATGTGCAGCCGCAGGTGCGAAGGTGGCGTAATTCCTGCCTATGTGGCTTAACACCATATTTGACTGTAGAGATACCTGCGCGCCAATGCAGAGGTCATATCGATCGAAGAGCAGATGAATTTCCTTATTTTGAGAAGAGGCACGGTTCTTGACCCTGGCTGGTGCTCTGACACGCGCCCGGTTGTCGCTTCATCCGATACTCGCCGCACAAGCCCCAAGCCAGACCTGAAACGGTTCCTGTCTACAACATGCTAAATACAGCAACGGCCATGAAAGTCATGTTGCGCGCGCCTGTCGTTCGAGAAAGGATGAGCCTGGGGACAAGCAAGGTTGTGAGGCTGAGGGGTGCTGTGACATGTGGCGGTAACGGTCAAGCGTTTGAAGTGGTCTTGGTCGTGCGAGGGGCGTGTTGAAGGAGACTATAAAGGCCTCAGGATCCCAGGTTTTTGACAGTCCACTAAATTCCGGAGAGAGTGTTATCCCTACTAATAATTACTTTTCTTACCCAAAGTTTTTCACATTTAATCTTGTTCGATACCTAAACATGCGCTCCACATATTTCTGCCGCGCAGCTTTCGCTGCTTCAATGCTCCACTCCGTCATTGCGCAAGGTTCAGTTCCTACGGATCTCACTGCCGGCTTTAATAGCGAAGTCCAAGTATCATTTACCGGAGAAGCGAACGAGGGCTTCAAGGACGGCACAACCTTCAGCAAAGACCGTAAGATCTCCCTTCCAAGCTAACCTACCCTATATCAATCTAACACACGACAGAGGTGACGGAAGAGCCCACATTCGCACTCGGCGACTCTGATGGCATTGCACCGCAAGTCCTCTATACTATCATAATGGTAGACACCTCAGATGACAACGCACGAACCCTGCATTACGCCCGTGCGAACTTCCAACACTCCGAAGGCGTCAAGATCGCGAGCGAAGACCAACCGCTACTTGAGTACAAGGCGCCAGGCACCCTCGGTGAGACTGGAGATGAGAGGAAGTACACTTTCTTGATGTATACGAACCCCCAACGCAGAAAGATCGACAGTTTGAACCTCCCAGGCGATGGCGAGGCGTTCGATGTGAAGAAGTTCCAGGACGACAATGGGCTGGATGATCCGAGCGCGGGAACTGGTATGGTCGTGAGCCTGAATGGCGAGGCAAGCTCCGAACCGTCCTCCTCTAGCTCATCCCGAAGGCCTGCTGCGACCCAAGCCCCATCGTCAACCGCGGCACCAAGCAGTGCAGCTACGAGGAGTGCTGCACCATCAACATCGGAGTCAGAGCCAGAGTCTACGACGGTTGCTGCACCATCACCATCAGAGTCGGAGTCGGAGGCTGCGACAAGTGCAGCATCATCAACTTCGGAGCCAGATTCGGAGTCAGCACCGACGGCTCCCACCCCAACGGAAGGCTCCCAGGATCAGACGCCTTCATCGGCGGCTGGACGTACCACTAATCTGGCGCCTGCTTCGCCAACGCCGTCAACCCTCTTGCAGACTTCAGCTGTAGCAAATGCTACCGCTTCGTCTACCACTTCCAGTGCTCCAGCTGAGCAGACGGGATCTGGGGGGTCTATGCTATCCTTACCTTGGATCCAGTGCGCGGTATTGGCTCCTGTTGTTGTTTACGCCGGGCTGTTAGTTTGATCCTGGGATGGTGAAGGGTGTTCGTCTTTGATCTTGATGAAAAAGCTTTTTGCGCGTTGGAAACCCAAAGTCCGAGGAAATGCAATATGATACCACTACTCGTTTGGCACTGTTTTAGAGGACTCTTCTGGTCTAATGATAATGAAAAATCTTGTTCAAAATTTTGGCTGTTGAGTGGAGATACCACTACCTTACATGTACCACATCTATGCGTTCATGTAGCTTGATAACCAATTGATATTCTGAAGAACGTTATACGTTCGGATTCATACTACGGCCCTGGAAATGTGAGCAGTCATGCCGAACGAAAAGTGAGATCCTATCTAGGATGATGTCATCTTTCCGACGCGACACGGAGTGCGCCAAGGGCACGCCAGGAACAACACACGTCAAACATTCTCGAAACTCTACCTATCCCTGGTGTGCTGGCCACATCGGAGTCCTTTTCGCTTCTGTTTAAGTATATTGTTTCTTGTTCCTGATTCTTCACACACAATACCCGAATTCATTCCCCCAGACTGCCTGTTTTCAGATCTAATCGACACGTTTCGCCCATCATGCCTTCAGCAATGGTCTCGCAGACACTGCAAGGCGCCGTGCTGAGTGCAACATCTAACGTCCTCGCACAAGGCATTACGTCCTACAAAGAAGATGTGGGGCCTCACTCCCAATGGCGCATGCGCGTACACCTTCGATCGGTTACTTACAGCGTGCTAATCAGGCGCCCTTCTCCCTCAGCGTAACCCCGATTATCAAATTCATCGCCTTCAGCATCGTCAGCAATCCACCAAATATCGTCTGGCAAGGGGTCCTCGAAAACGCTTTCCCCACAAATGTCCCCGTCGCACCGTCCGCACCGTCCGAGAAGCTCAAAGATAAGCCCGCTAGGACGCAGATAAGCAAGAGAAATGTGCTCATCAAGTTCGTTCTCGACCAAACCATTGGCGCTGTGGTTAATACGCTGATGTTCCTCGTGTTTATGGGTTACGTGAACGAGCCGGGGGCAATGGCGGGCAAGGTTGAGCCGTTGCAGGCCGTAGTGAAAGAGATCGACGAGAAGTTCTGGCCGATGATACTGGATGGGTATAAGTTCTGGCCGATAGTCTCATTGATGAGTTTCGTGTGGGTTCCGGTTGACAAGAGAGTGGTATTTGGGTGCTCTGTGGGGGTGCTGTGGGGAATCTACTTGAGTTTGATGGTGGAGTCTTGAGGCGACTTTGGGCAACTATGCACAGCGCACAGCAGGCATAGTCCCGCGCTTGCAGGAGTGTCCCATTACGATTTGCGATAGAGCCAACGCGCTGTCCGAACACCTGACAAGAGCGAACATACTGCCCTGAAGATCCAACAGGGGACAACAGTTGTACCCTTCTGTACTTTCCGGCCTTTGAACTCCTCTTAGCTCACACCATGTGCTTTCTTCTCCTCAATTCATTCGTACACGCAACTCTGGATCCTATCCAACCACGTTAACTGACAGCTAGCACGCACAACAACTCTTCTGGCTGCATGTGTTAAACAAACCTGGTCACATGCAACGGTGGATTCCAACGCCGGGATTTCCGTGGTTGAAAATTGTTGACAGCAAGACAACATCACCGATACCTTCGGCCAGGAAGACGCTACCCATACAACAATCGATTGGACAATGGTTATGCCAACCACCCATCAACATAACGACGTGGAGCGGTAACATACACCATAAGCGTTGATTCTGGTCAAACCTCTATCGGCCGATCTACTTGTCGCAGGTGTGCTACTGATGCTATGGATAAGATATCGAAGCAGTGCAAGGTACAAGCGTGTGGCTGGTCCAGTGTGTTCATTCGCATTCGCTTGCGCAAGGTTGGTAAGAGGTAAACCACGGTGCGACACGCCATTCTAGTTGTTGGATACGCTAAGTACCTAACTTCTGGTCATGCGCTACCACTATCCAGTCGACGCACACGAACAGAATACTATCCGTAGATTACATATGGAATGTACCCATCTTAGCGAGACCTGTATGAGACTCAGGGCAAGTCTTCCTAGCTCATCGACCATCTGCGCGTGAGCTCGGAGCCTAGGCGTGCTTGCCTGAATCAAATCTACTAACTGCAGGACGCACGAGTTAATCATAAACCAGAACCTACTTTCCATAAGGTTTCGGTGTTGTCATTTTTATCTTCTCGTCGCTTGTGGGGCTATCACTCGTTACCACCAATTCGCTTTCCCCGGCCGATTTGGTAGCGATCTAATCCATCCCTATTCCTTCTCCAACATCTTCTCAGCACTGAGAACCTGAAATCCACATTACTACGGCTCCTAAAATCTTAAGCATGGTCTCGAGCGAAGCTGAAAAGCAATCGTCCGAACACAGTGCCCATGAGCCCCACCCAACGCCAAATGCCATCTGTCCGGACCAAATTACGTCTGCGCCTCGCCGACGGAATTATGAAGGCCCTTTCGCTAAGCCAGCTTCTCAGGTGCCCGCCGATCAGACTCGAGCAGCTTCCACTCCGATCCCTTCGACTCCGGCATCCACGAAAACTTCCGGGCCAAGCTCAGCCGACGTTAGGCGCGATAGCAATGCTGAATGCGACAGCAGAGCGAGTGGAATGAAGGTCAAACCGAGGAACGACAGATACTTCAAGTCACGTCGCATCCGGAAGGGTACATCAGAGAGGCCGTGGATGAATGAGAAGGACCCCAGGGAGAAGTGGAACACCATCATTCCTCTTTTAGGTCTGGGCATCGGCTTGGCTATCTGCGGGTTCCTTATCTGGGACGGTCTACGAAGTGTCACCAATAACAAGTATTGTCCCGTACTGGAGGAAACATTCTCGTTGGGCTTGAATGACAAAGTCTGGACGAAGGAAGTGGAAGTCGGCGGTTTTGGGTAAGTGCATCGACTCGTCACATAATATCCGTTAATGACATGATCCTGAAGCCATGGTCAATTCGAACAAACGACGAACACCGAGGAGAACGCCTTCGTTAAGAATGGAGTGCTTTACATCAAACCTACCCTGCAAGATCCGGCTCTCATTGAGAAAGACAGTGTAATTGATCTGCGCGGCAATGGTTGTACTGGAACAAGTTGGGAGGATTGTACCACCGCTACGAACACCACTAACGGCACGATCGTCAACCCCGTCAGGTCTGCTCGCATCAATACCAGACTCGGCGCCTCGATCAAATTTGGTCGCGTCGAAGTCGTCGCTAAGCTTCCAGCTGGTGATTGGCTCTGGCCCGGCATATGGATGTTGCCTAAGTACAACAAGTACGGAGAGTGGCCAAGATCGGGAGAGATCAACATTGCAGAAAGCCGCGGCAACAATTGGACGTACGCACAGGGCGGCAACAATGTCGTCAGCAGTGCCTTGCACTTTGGTCCTAACACAGGCAACGACGGATGGTGGCGCAACAATGTCAAGCGGAGAGCTTTGCATACCACTTACTCTGCAGGATTCAACACTTTTGGTATAGAGGTCGGTCCCGCCATTACCGTCTTCCGAAGCGCAGGCTAATATCAAGCAGTGGAGCGAAAAATACATATATACCTACGTCAACACGCGCCTCCTTCAGGTCATGTTCACACATTTTACGGAGCCCTTCTGGACCTACGGCCGCTTTCCCCTCTCCGATAGCAATGGTACACGACTTGACAATCCCTGGGCTAACACCGGCAGCAACGCATCGCCCTTTGACCAGGAATTCTACCTCATCCTCGATGTGGCTGTTGGCGGAACTAACGGCTGGTTCGAGGACGGGAAGTCAGGGAAGCCTTGGATCGATGTGAGCTCTAGAGCGAAACGTGACTTTTGGCAGTCCAGAAACGAATGGTATCCTACTTGGAGAAATCAGGGATGGATGGAGGTCAAGAGTGTGAAGATTTGGCAGCAGGAGGGGTACAAGGGATGTAATTCGACTAATTCACAGTAGAGGCTTTCTCAGAAAGGATGCTTGGCTTGATTGTAGGATCACCGCAAGTTGAGTTAGGTGTTGGTATATTGATGAGGTAGTGTTGTGAAGTCTGAGTATCATCATTACTACTCACACGTAGCAGCTATGGAATAGGAGCTAATACTATGCATTGGCATTCATGGCCGTTGGTACAAATGCCTGAGATAGTAACTCTGAAATGACACCCACATAGGGTGTCTCGCGATAGTGTTGCAGCTAAAACCCTCCCGGACGCCTGACTGACGTACCTTGCATATCCACGACACGAGGCCTTTCGAGAACCATGGGAGACCCAACCAGCCCCATAATTCTCCGAGAACTCTCCAAAACCCAACATTCATTGCAGCTCCCAACCCACTCAAACACACAACCTTGAGCTATTTCCCATGTCTGGTAATATTTACCCCATCTACGCAATGTTGGCCCACGTCGAGAAGTGTATGGTGTCATACTTCCACAGCAAAACCCAAGCTGCGGTCTGGCAATGACTACTACAAGCCGTGCTCAACCTTCTCTCTCAACGCAAAGGACTGATCAACTGCTTTATCGTTTCGCGTCCCAGCAATCCCAACCTTCCAGCTATTCGATCTCAACGTTTTGCAAGATGATGTCGAATGGTTCGCTTCAGGCAGGCCTACTACTTCCCCTCCCCATCTTCCTCGTCCCATGTAATCGCCACCGCAGCCAATACTTTATTCAGCTTTTTCGCAGAACGGCCCAGTAATATCACCGATAACTGAGACGTCATCAAGCAGGCTTACTCGGAGCTGCGTTAGATTCTTACTGGGCAGGGCCGCGCATATGTTAGAGGCAAATTTGACGTTCAACTACCTCCAAGAGATCCGAGTTAGCGATTCCTTTATTCACATGCCGAAAGTGCTCAAGCGGTTTAGATCTAGCATGGTATGTATATTTGTGGACTTCGTAGGAATGATGCTGCTGGCTGTGGCGTCGATTATTTCATCTTATCGGTATATTGTGAATTTAGCGACAATATCGCCAATTGCGCCGGGTTATGTAAGATGTTTGTTGTTCCCTAGTGCGCTGAACTCGATGTTGATGACATCTTCGGGGTAAGATTCGGACGGGAAATTGTCTTCTCAAGTAATTCGAAATTTAGAGCTAGAGGATGAGGGCGTCGTATCGTACGCCTGCGTGATTGAGAAAATATCTGACACCATTGCTGAGCATCTACTGTCATCCCAAGTGCACCAGGATCGGGCGATCTCTGCGTCTGAAAAAAATGTGTCATCGAATATGTGTTCCGAAATCATACTTGAGGATTCTATTGAAATACTTTACAAGCATCCATCGCTGCTCAACACCATTCCTTCCCAAGAGCCTTTCTAAGGGGTGCTCTTGCTGAATTGGATCAACCTCTTGACACCAACCTGCACCTGATTAGCATCGTTTTTCACAAGATAATTTCGGATTGAGGTGCTTACCATCCAGTTACTTCCCTCATCCGTTTTGTTCGTCATCAAATCCGAGAAGATGCTAATTGCCTGATCGTACTGCTTCGCCTGAATGTGGCTCGCAAGGTTGTTCATCTCCTCAATTGTATCCGGCTTAAGCAGATCCTCGTTGTTCAGGTGGTCAAACAAAATGTTTAGACGCTTCTCGGTGTCGGCAACGTGTGCTTTGTATTGAGCTGGAGCCTTGGCCTTTACTCGCTGCATATCTGCGCTAAGAATGTCGAAGATGGGGCGAGAAGCTGGAGGGATGTGTGAGCGGTCACCGGCGGCTGTAGAACATTAGCACATGTTCGCAAGGAGACTTGTTTAAATGCAAGACTTACGATGCTTGGACGCCGAAGCTGCCTTCTGTGAGCCGGCAGTTCCAGGTCGTGAATCTGGCCTGGGAGGCCCGCCCTGAACAGGACCACCAGGAGGTCCAGCTCGAGGTGGGCCTTGCGGCGGACCTCGAGGTGGTGCCGATGCTTGAGGAGGAGCTTGCGCATGTGGTGCCGGTGCATAAGGCGAGATAGCTGGCGGTGAAGGGGCATATGGCGAAGCACCTGAGAACTGACTTGGTGGAGGTGCAACCTGTCGCGGTGGGGCCATACCTCCTTGAGGGGCAGACGGGGCTGTTCCAGGAGCGGGAGCATAGCGGTTCGACGGTGGTGCTGAGGATGGTGGAGGATTATACGGCGAGGCACCGCGGGGCATTGGTGGCTGCTGAGGGGCAGCGAATCCTGTCGGCTGCTGCGGCGGGGTGTATGCGCTCGCTGCTTGCGGTGGAGCATACGGGCTCGGAGCAGACGTTTGAGACGCTGATGGCGGTCCATGTGGCGGGCCTTTCGGTGGGGGCGGAGGAGTCGGTCTGGACATAGGAGGGTACGTCGGCGACGGTCCTCCGGGTGGCGGCCCAGTCATAAACTGCTGATTCGGGAATGGTGAGCTTACTGCATTGAGCGGAGTGCCACGGCGCGAAGATGGCTTTGGCGGACCAAAGTCGGGCGTGTCATTCCAGTTCGGGATGTTCGATCGGTTGGCTGCTGGGGGTGGACCCGCTTGCGAGTTCCCGAAGTTACGTGGAGGCGGCGCAACAGGATGTTGCTGGGGTGGTTGGTAGCCGCCAAAAGGCTGGGGCTGCGAAGGCTGGTAGCCAGCAGGAGTATAGGCGTTTCGAGCGGGAGCGGGGGGGTAGGCTGGTACAGCCGCTTGTGCCTGAGCAGACAGCGGGTTGGTCGGAGCATAGGCTGAGCCACTCTGCTGAATAGGGGCAGGAGTCGGAATCGGCGGCTGCTGCTGTTGGGGTTGGTATGAAGGTACTACGCGAGAAGCCCGTTGGGCGGGAGCAGCCTGAGTCTGTCGCTGAGCTGTCGCCTGTGGTGCGGCTTTCTTGGTCGCCATCTTGATCCGGTCTCGGGCTACTTCTGCTGCAGGATACTTTAAAGGCAAAAGGTCCAGATACTTCTCAGCAATGGATAGCTGCCCGTGCGAAGACGCAATGTCAGCATATTCGACATACTTTGCGTAGAGTGGGCCAAGCTTCCAGTCCGACTCCTTTTGCTGTTCTGCGTCCTCGAACTTGGTGACCTCTCGGAAGACCGTCACCTTCTCGATGAAGTCCTGTAATGATCGGGCATGGATGGAGAAGCTGTTGTCGTCCGTGGAGTTCTCAACGCTCTCGGCCTCGCTTTCCTGTAGCTCTTGTGCCCAATTGACCACGACCTTTTCTAGCTTGGATCCTGCCAGATAGCAGAATGACGCATCCTTGCGGTAAGACTCCGTCTCCTCGGAAATGGCCTCTTCTAGCCGGTCGCCAAGTGCCTCGCAAAGATCAGGAAATTCGTCCTTGTCAGCAAACGTACAGAGTGTGACCATGACCTCTTTCCAGTCTTTGAGGTCGGCATTGTAGACGACATCCCAAAGGTTGTTGCCGACTATTGAAGCTAGTAGTCGTGTGTAGTTGGGACCATCGGTTTGTTTCTTGAAGTAGGCGGCACGTGCTTTTGCAATGCACTTTTCTCCACCGCAGATTGCGATCATGAACGCATCGGACAGCTTGTTCTCCTTGAGGCAGATGTCAACTGCCTTTTCAAAAGCACCTTGCGTCAACGCTTGTGTAATCTGCTTATCGGCTTCTGACTCTGACCCGGTGTACACTTGGAAGGGGTTGTTTGTCTTCGCACCCTTTGAAGCAGCCAAGTCTGAGAGGAAGTTACCACTTTCGGTGGACTGGTCGAAGAATGAAGCACCCTCATCTGCCGTCCCCTCTGTGTCCGCAACCTCCTTCTCTTCCGCAGTTAACTCTTCCTTGCCCTCCGAGTAGCCAAGATACTCAACAAGCTTAGTTCGTGGGTTGTCTGATATCAAAGTCTCAATGACCGTCCAGTCGGCCTTTTCCTCGTCTGTGCTTGCTTTAGCAATCTTCGATTCGCAGATTGCGGAGAGATCGCCCTTCTCCAACGCCTTGTTGAACTCTTCGCTGGCATTGCCTATATCTGAATCGACCGAAAATGTAGATATGCTAATCTTCGACTTGCTATCGACGATGCCGAACCTTACGATCTTGCCCCCAAATCCGAAAGATACACCCGTGCGTCGCCGCAGCCACTTGGGCGGCGTTTTCAGTGAAAACGATGCGCCCTGTGGCTCAACGTGCGTCTTCGAGAAGAAATCCTCGCCATCGAGCGCGTGTGAAGTCGACTTTGTTTGATCTGGTCCAGCTCCGGTATTCTGGAGGGATTGTATCGCGATTTTGCCATCGAAAGACCCGGTCGCCAGGATGTTCGGGTTAGAAGGGTGAAACGCTGTTTGGAAAGTCCAATTGGTCACAACGGGAAACTCGCCGAGGACCTCGCCCGTATGTGGATTCCATGCAATGGTACGGTTGTCCTTGCCGCAGGATAGAAGGATGTCGCTGTCCTGAGCACACCATGATAGCGACAGCACACCTTGATCGTGTGCCTGCAGAGTCTTCTCTGGGGCGTTCGAGTTTCGGAGGTCCCATACCAGGACCAGCGGGTTCTGGTCGGTGGGAATGGCGGTGACGAGCCTTGTGGGGACATCAGGATCCCAAGATACCGCGCTCACCGTCTTCCTTCCATAATTGTTCAACGTAAGATTTTCCTTTTTTCCTTTCACGTCCCAGACAGTGACAAAGCCGCCACTGCTTCCAGTAGCCAGAATATGCCCCACCTTTTTGTTCCAGTCCAGCGATGTGTACTCGTCGGGATTCGCACCAGCCTTGCCCAAGCGGAAGGATTTGGATTGATCATCGAGGTTATGGATGAAGAGCTCGCCTTTTGCACCTGCCGTGGCGAGGATGTTGGACCACTGTGGGTTGAATTGGATGGCTTGAATAGGCCCGGAATGCTTGTCGATCTGCTCAATGAAAGCGTCGCTGTGGACATTCAGTATTCTTGCCATATATACAATTGAGCGTGTGCCCTGACCTTGCGCCAGTCCGTAGTTTTTCCGCATCCCACAGCACCAACGCGCCGCTGTCTAATGCGCCTGCTATTATTCCACGGGGATATTCTTCGCTCGGCCGACTCCAGGCAATGCCGTTGAACCTGCAAGCAGATCAGCTTCGCTCCAAATACCCAGGTTGATGCTGAGCTACCTTGACTCCACGCTGACAGTAGCAACAGGCTGGAGCTCCACGCCCTGCTCCGCGCTGTCTAGATTGAGCTCCCAGAGCTCTAAAACAGTTTCATTTGAAAAGTCCGCATCGACAGCGCCAGCCTTTGTCCCCGTAGCAATCAATGGTTGCGTCGGCCCAGGCGACCAAGCGAACGTGGCTGTCCTGGGGATCTCTCGCAAACGGACCATGGCGGCGGTCGCTCGCAGCTGTCAGACAAAATAAACGGGGAGGGTTCAAGGCGAAATGGGTCAATTAGAAGAAGAAAAGAACAGACTCGCGGAAGAGCGCGGTATGGAAGAGGCGAGTCGCGGAATGTGTTTAGACTATATGTGTCGGGAATCTGAGGCAGCTTCACTTCAACATCCACCTGTCCTCCTTCCATCATCGCGGGCTTGGCGACTGTGGGAAGTTGCATTTGTGGGCCTGTCACGTGCTTCGACTACACGAGCTTTCTCCAGTCAACGACCAGAGCGCACGACAACATCAAAGCCGACATACTCGAAGCATAACGTAAAGTCAGCATGGCAGACACATCTCGACTAAAAGCGACAATATTCGTCGGTGGCCTCGACCACGCCGTGACGCAGCAAACCCTCTATCACGCCTTCCTGCCATTTGGGGACATCGTGGAAGTCAACCTACCAAAACCAGATGCACCAGGCTCGAGCGATCCGCACCGAGGATTCGGCTACGTTGAGTTTGAGACTGCCGGGGATGCAGCAGATGCCATCGACAACATGGACCGAAGCGAGCTGTACGGACAAGTCATCAAAGTCGCGGCTGCCAAGCCTCAAAAGGATTCAAATGAGGGGTTAGGAAGCAAGACGGCGATCTGGGAGCAGGTAGGTTTGGCGTGTTTAGTATGATGGGTTTCCGGCTAATACAACTATAGGAGGGTTGGATAGCGAAGCATACTGTGAGTGAAGAAGACCGGCAAGCAGCTCAGCAAACACAAGGAGAGTCAGACAATGCCCCCATAGATCCCATGCAAGGACTTGAAGGGCTGGATGAAGCCGGACCGAAGCAGGCTTGACCTCTTTTTCCAAGAAGTATTGGGACTGAACAATTATGAAGGGTTTATGGGCGCTCGGAGTACAGATATTATGGCACTACCGAAAGAGATACCTAGGTTCTATTTGTCCGGCATACACCCCATGTGTATCTCCATTTTCTGGGGATCCGAGATAGCGATATTGTAGCTTGCATCGCGAAGGTGCAGGCAGACGGAGATGCATTAGTAGGCGCCCGGCGGAACGAAAATTGTTATATCTCTTCAGTCGCCTTGGACGAGCGTTGCTGGAATTGTAACATGATGCCACACACAAAGGAAATCGATGTTTCTGCTTCTAGTGTCATGTTGACAAAGGAATCTGCAATCATTTTATACATGTGGCCCTCAGCCAACCTGACCCTTCCCCACCAATGTTTCGATATCCGGCCAAAGCATCTAGTCCCGGCCAGCCGATCTCTTCAAACGGAGAGTTTTATCCACCATGAGTTTCCTGATGAGCGAGAAGATGGCGGCACCGACGGCGACGCTGTATGATATCAGACCACAGGTTTCTGCAATAGGCGAGAGGGTTTATCTTACGCAAGGACGATACCTGCATGGTCGTTAGCCTAACCGGAGCATGTGTTTGAATTTAATTAAGAGCACTTACCAAGAGGGATCAACTCGGCGGGGATCTTCTTGAGATTGCGAAGGCGTTGGGAGATGGTGTGAGCTGTTTCCCTATCAGTACCCTCGCCCCACGCTCCATTGGTGCTTCGGGTGAGCCAATTGCTTACCGCCTTGCTCTTCTTTCTATTCTTGGTCAGTTCTGTGCTCGGAGACATCGTAGTGAGCTTGGTGTACGTACCGGCACAGGCTTCATCATCCGCGCAGTCTGCCTCATGTACAGCTGCGGGCTCCGGCGCATGAACATCATGCGGGTTGGCTGCATAGCCATAGCTCTGGTAACCTTGAACATCTTGCTCGAATATTAATCGGTCGTTCGATCGGAGTGGAGAGGGTGGTAGTTGTGGGGGTGCAGGAGTGTCAAGTCTCGCCAACGTCACAGCGTTTGGGGATGGAAGCTCAGGTCCGGAAAATGCCGAGCCGCTAATTGGCCGGGGGACAAAGCGCATCGTACCATCGCAACCTCACCTCGTCCCAACCCTCCCACACAGCAGTCAGCCATTGAACCCGTACACGCACCCTACGCCTTAAGTCTACAATAGCAATCATGTCTGACGAGGAGACTGAGACTAAGCCCTTCAAGTTCGTCACTGGTATGGCCATCATTGCTGCGCAGCTTCCTAGATATCCGAGCTAAGCTAACCTTACTTCGCAGCCGGTACGCCACCCTTTCAAGCTCCCAGCAGCCCCCGCAAGCTCCCTCACGCGATGAGGACCTTTTTGATATCCCGCAAAGGAGGACGCTGACCGGTTGGTCGTATTCTAGGCTTTGACGCCCGCTTCCCGAACCAAAATCAGACCAAGCACTGCTGGCAGAACTACGTCGACTACCACAAGTGCATCCTTGCCAAAGGCGAAGACTTTGCCCCCTGCCGCCAGGTACATTACAACCCTTTCCGAAAAGGACTATGGAAAGTGCGGACCCTAATGGATATAGTTCTACCTGGCCTACCGCTCCCTTTGCCCGAGCGGCTGGACAGCACGATGGGACGACCAGCGCGGTACGTACTCCCCCACTTGATAATAGGAGAACACAAGGACAGGACTAACAACCACTACAGAGAAGGGCAATTTCCCGTGCAAGCTCGACCAGTAGACAACCCACATCATCCGCCAGGCCAGGCGATCATTTCTTAGGCTGGAACACGTGAAGCGGAAACTGGCATCGCAGTAGAACCTGTACCATAACGACTGGAAAATAGCCAATGCACTTTTAGTTCATCTGCTCTTAATCATACAATTCCTCGACCAAAGCAGCTTGTGATGATCATCAACACATTTCATTACTTCGTAATTGAGCTTGAGCCCTCGCTATCTTCGACACATGTCACCTCCAACCCAACCGTTGCAAATCGGGTTGGTTTCCTCAATTTTCAACATGACCTGCAACCCATGAGCACTAGAAAAATAATGGCTAAAGACAGAATGTGCTCGCTAAAACGCCCACAACGCACTATATGCCACCACAAAGATGATTTTCCGATGTTTTCAAAAATTACCCCAAACAAGCAAAGGTATCATGCAACTAAACAAGATCCCCGGCATCAAGCCGGGGTAGGAAGCGAGCTTAGAAAGTAACGCCAAAAGGTCGGAAAGGTGCCGGACAAGAGGGTATACGACGTGAGTACCGGGGATCGATGAGGCGAAGAGGCGAAGAGGCGTCGACCTTAGATGCGCATATAGTGGGTTGTGCTTGTATCTGGCTGGTAGTTCTGAGCAGGAGGGAGGTGGGGCAGTGACAGTCTCGCTATACAAAACCTACTCTTAGTGACGATTCATACCGGTAACGAAGTATGCAGGAGGTAAGAACAGAGGAGCACTAACGCTCTCGGAACCAGTTGACGAATCTCTTCTTTTCGCCTACGCCTGCAGCTTCGAGCTGCACGCTTCGGTCGTATAGATCCTGCAGGCCTACATCAGTACATGCGCGAGGTCGGAAAAGCAAGAGGGGGTACGGGAGCTTACATCGTCGTCTTTCGAAATCCTGACATCGAGGATGAGGTTTCGGATTTCTTCGTTTTGTTTCCAATTCGTATACGGCGTGCCCTGTGCTCGTTGAACTCCTACAATCACCTCGCCCATGATCTCAAACTTCCGCCAGTTGATCCTTTCTTTTCCTGTGATGCCACCTGGTGGTGCCTCTCGCGAGTTTCTGTTCCCTGGCGCACCTTGGAACACGCTAACGCCGGGGTGAGGCGAGAATAGCTCAGCTGATTTTGATTTGTCGCCCACAAATGTCGAGTTGCCTTCCGATGCTGACACAAGATCGCGCTGCAAGAGTGGAGTGTACGGAATCCGTTCGCCGGAACTATTCTCCCATGCCAGGCGGTATGCGAAATAAGATTTCTGCGTACCCATGAGAATTTCGAGCTTCATGAAGTCTTTGCCAATTTGTGGGGAAACCAGCTCCCTAGTCGCCGAGAGACGAACGACAGCGGTGCCTTTGACGCCCGCAAGTACAGCGCCAAGGGTATTGTAGTTATTCAACTTCCGTAGCTCACGCCCAACCTTCATCCACTTCTCAATCATCATAGCTCGATGCTTTGGCTTGTCACGGAGGAGGACGTAGTTTGCAACCAGGTACGCAACATGGTTGAAGTGCTCAGTTATTCGTGTAACGTTTTCCAAGCTCCTATATCTTTTCTTCTCTTCAGCATTTACGCTCACATGCCGGACAAGATCTCGTGGCCGAATGGAGGAGAACATGATCCAGTCGATTCTCGTCAGCTCTTGAGCGATTGCTTCTTCGGGCTCGTTCATAAGCTGATGCCATTGTATCTTCGTTAGTGGTTTGATAGGATTTGGAACTAGCTGTTTAGCCTGTCCTTGGTTTCTCTCGACCTGGTGGAGCAGCGTGTGTGTTGATGAGCTTCCCGATGCTGCTGATGAATGTGTATCTCGTGAAGTGCCTGTCAGTATACTGCTCTGCGTAATCGATAATCGGTTGGCCGACATAGTCATGTGACCCAGTGCTCTTGTGAAGTCATCGTCATCCGAATCTTCATCCAGAACGTTGTGAAATGTCGGAATCTGGTCATTCTGCGCCCGTTGCCGATCACTGCATGCCCAATCCGTGTCGTCGTCTTCCGTAACAAGCTCGAGATCATTGAGCATTTCCTTCGCCGCAACTGAGAATTCGCGGTTTCCAGACAATGTTGAGGCAAATTTACGCAACATCCTGCGGGTCGTTGGAAAGGCGAAGTCGCCCGGATAGTAGCTAACCCATTGTTGCAGGATTGCGAGGTAGCGTAGCTGGGCGATGATCCGTATGACCGGTGGGCTCCTGTTCCGCTTCAGAGCCTCGAAACGCTTGAGTATCGCTTCGAGCAACTGTCCCGGGGTTGCAAATCTCCTGTAGAGCGCCAGAAATATTGTCACGAATTTGGAGTCGTCCTTTGACATAGGTTGTGCAAGCAAGCAATCTACCAGTTGATCAAATGTGTACCCATTCTCGTCTGAGGGCATTTCCGACGAGACACTCTGGTCAGCATCCGACGTTTGGCCGTCAGATTCATTCGAGTCATGTTCTTCTTCGAAATTGAAGAAGGTCTTGTTCGCTCCGCTCGACTTATACTTGTGACCCGTGGTTTCGGATGAACGTGGCCTATATCTTGCCGAGAATTCAGAACTTGCGCGTTCGTGTTTCCGTCCCCAGGGGTCTTTCGCCACGCTTGATCGTACTGCAGAGGAGTTCGCGCGCCGTCGGGCCATGGATGCTTGTGATCGAGCTGACGTCGGTTAGTGATGAGCATGCGGAGAAGGTGAATATGTGCTTTATATACTCAGGGATGTGGGGGGAACACATGGGCACATATAGGGAAAAGGGAGTAAAATGCACTCACGTCGTTTGGCAGCAATCACGGCGCGAGTTATTACAGACAGGCAACCTTTCTGCGTCTCTGGTGACGCCTGCGAGGTTTGAAATACATTCACGTCTGGCAACAATTGCTTCGCCGTGTATTCGACATCGGCAGGCTCGACTTGGCGGTGCGCGGGGTGTTGGTCGCATTTGCACGCGACCAGTATAGCGGGCAGACTGGACTTTGACAGCACGGCTAACAATCCGTCAGCATCCTTCACGCGAAGTAGCGTCTACATGGCGAAGCCAATGTACTAACTTAACATGTCCTTCACGCCTTTCAAGCTATCTTGGCTCGTGACATCATATATGGTCACAGCTCCATCAATCCGGGGTGTGCCTAAATCTTCGCTCATTTGAGGCCACCTGATAGTGTTCTGCTCCCCGACAAGCACCTCACTGAGTGCCATTTCCAAAAAGCGCACAATGTAGTACCCGCCGTCGATTGTCATTTTGCGCATGCACACAGCCCCGGCGCCCACATCGGGCAGGTTCAGGGCACGGCGGATGAAGGTGGACTTGCCCGTGCCGCGGTGGCCCAGCACGGCAATGTTGAGGTCCTGCATGGTGGATGCGGAGTCGCTATTTCCCGACTAGAAATGCATGTATCAGTACTGTAAGGGCGCGTGGTCTATGCTCAGAACAACTTACCGCGACAGACGGCGCTGGGGAGCGCGGGCTCGGGAGAGTGTCTGCGGGGCCGGGATGACGGGCCTTGATGTGCGTGGGCGAGAGAGGTCCCTCGGTGTCGGAGGACGAATCTGCGGAGCTCGATGATGCTTCTTCCAAGCCCGGCTGGCCCGTCTGTGGAAAGTGATAGCGCTGGAAGAACTCGTCGCCCGCGATTTCGTCGTCGGGATCGCCCAGATGGCTTGGCAGGTCGTCGTCGTCGGTTCCATGGCCGTGGTGCTTGGGAATCATGGGTGCCGAGTAAGCGCGGTGCTTGAGGCTGGGAGGTTGCAGCCCTGCGCAACCTGCAGCTCCGGACTCTTTACGGGGCGGTTGCATCGCCTGCGCGCTCGTTGCCTAATCGCTGCGTCTGCTGCTGCGAGGGGTGTGGCAAGCAGAGACGGCAGCTCGTCCGGACGAGGGGATAGAAGCACGCCCGGGGGGCGTATGAGCTCAGCAGACAGGCAGCAGGATTCTCAATACACTCGGTACGACGGGGTGGCGACCGTGGAGAGCTTGTGACAGCGAGCCGCTGGGCGCAGTTCCAAGCGGGGCTCTGCTGCCAGACATTGGAAGCGGCCGGAGAGGGAGGGAGCAGCAGGTCGAACGGTCCGGCGCACAATGGATGGGAGGGAACGGCGTGGTGCCAATGTTGTCTGTCTTTCGATATGGGCAGTTCGGAGGATTTCAGCGTCAACGCGGGGAGAGAGGTGAAGGTCGGCCCGTGCGTGCTGCGATGTGCTGCGGCTGGTGTCTGAATTGCCCGCATCTGGCCACACCCGCGCCGCACAAATATTGAACTGAAGACGCTACCACCCTCCAGAGCGCTGCGAAGAAACGAAAAAGCAAGTCGCGCGCCCCGAATCCAGCCCTCGCCGATGCGGGTTTCGCCCGGTGCGGAAGCCCCACGGTGATCTCCTCCCTGAGGCGCCTCACAATAGGAGATTCCAGCATGTCCTCGATCAAGAGTCCATAATAATCACACCAAAACAATAGCAACCCGCCAGCCACTGACTGTCGGCCACCCACGGCATATGTTCCCAGACCCACCCGCTTCGCTTACCGCACGGACACATAACAGCCATGATCAGCAACCTGCTCGCTCGCTTTGGTGGGGCAGAGAGCAGCGTCAAGTGCACATGGCAAATTGCCGGGATAGACGCCCTCCCTCTTCGTTCGGTTGCCGTCTGCCCAGTAGCCCAAGTCGACATCTACTCACTGCTCGGCCGTGATACTGTCGCTCGTGGGCTGGTTCGAAGCGGGGTACGCAGCTTCAGCTACCCACAAGGTTGCTTTCTCTTCCCTGTACCTACATGGCGTGAGACAGTCGGGCAACGGTGACCATGCCAACCCCATGCACAATCGATACCGCCCCTCAAGACGCTCATGTGGATCTATTGATTATTACATGATTCGTCCTGCACGGATTTCTGGGCGAAAACAAGACGGAGCTGGCAAAGAGACCTTGTCTAGTGAAATCAATGCTGAGCTGACACGCTAGGAATGGCTTGCATGCCATTCCTAGCATGGCTAATAGAGACATATCCTCCTTACACAAATTACCCTCCGCGACTCAAGTCCTCGAATGACGCTTGGAATCGAAAACAAGAAAACATAAGGAGCGTCCGTTGACCAGTCAATAGTCATCCTCTTCACTTTTCAAACAGCCCGCAGAAGAAGTTCCACCGCCTCCTCTTCTTCTCCTCCTTGATTAATTCCTTTTCTCTCTCCTGTTCTAGCTCATTCGCTCTCTTCACCCTCTCCTTAACCTTCTCTCGAGCCCTTTCCCTCCCCGTCTTCTCCAGCTCCAGCTTCTCTCTCTCCGTCTTCGACTGTATCATTTTTTCTCCTTTTTTCACGAGTTCGATGTCTTGAGGCTTTGGCGCTACTCCCAACACGCCTCGCTTATCTGGATTCTCACGGTGTATAATACTAGCCGTGTCGTTGGTGCCCTTGATATCGACCGTCGATAGCTGCGGGAGGGGCGGTTTTTGGGTCAGAGAATTCCTTGTTGAGTGTTGCGATGATTGACTACTCCTTCTCAGCCCCGGGTTTAGAGCCGCTGGATAGGATACTAGGGCGGAAGGATTGGTAAGAGACAGCATATCGGGAAGCGCTGGAAAAACTTCCAGACGCCCTTTACTTGTTTGATGCTTAGCATGGTAGTGAGATCCAGAGCTTGTGTGCGATGAATACGATCGCTGGGTTTGATTCGTACCGTTGGATTTGCCTGAAGCGTTCGATAGCCTCGATGATGAGCAAGTCGATTTAGGGGACGGTGTCAACAAGCTCGAGGACCTGGTCCGGTTCCGTTGATATCGATTCTGGGACAAAGAGGTTCTCGCAAGCTCTGGCGTTGCTCGAATGGCTGCATTAGCGTGGTATGCCCAGTGCGGATTGGGTGCTGCGGATTGGCTTCTCTGAAGAACACCACGCTGAGTCATATTAAAAGAATGTCCGCCGGTACTTGCGCGCTTCGGTACTAGTTGGTTGGTATGATTGACATGTACTGGCACCTGACCGTAGCTAGCTCTTCGGCCGAGCGAGTCATGAGCACGGCTGTCGTAATTTTGCTGAGCTTGAGAAAGGAACTGTTTCTGACTGCTCTGTCTCTTGATGTGTATTTCTTTCGCCTTTGTCATAGGAAGAGGCGACAGATGTGAAAGAGCTGAAGGGCTTCCCATGACAATATGGCCTTCCATCTCTCGATGAGCCTTTGCTGCTGCAATGGCCTGCTCATGGATGATTTGCTCTTTTTCTCGTTGTGTGCCCCAATCTTCACTATGAAGAACCT
This sequence comes from Darksidea phi, assembly GCA_030770425.1. Classification (NCBI taxonomy): domain Eukaryota; kingdom Fungi; phylum Ascomycota; class Dothideomycetes; order Pleosporales; family Lentitheciaceae; genus Darksidea; species Darksidea phi. The sequence continues at coordinate 113,248 of JASJFT010000089.1, forward strand.
GTCCATTTGTGGATCGATTGGGCTTCTTTGCATGGGCTCCATATTGTTTAAAGTAGGGTGGGTGAGAGTGGACAGTGTGATTAGCGTTGCGTGGGTCCGACTGCGTTCCTTCAGTAATGGGGAATAATGGGGGGTCCTGCGAATGCCGACAGTGTAAAAAGGAGCTAGCAGAGAGGCCATTGTGGTCTAGATGTAATGGTTTAAGATTAGCGAAGCAGATCTAGAAAAGGCTGTGTACTGATTGTCTTAAGCTAAAGACCATGCCGTCTCCCAAGAAAAAGTATTTGTACCGCGGAGTTACGTACCAATACCCACAGAAACCCTAGGCTCGTTGTTCGATCGTCGAGGCGCGTCACGCTTCCAGTTCGAGGGGTCCGTCAATGAGCGACGTAGACCTGGTGCGTCCGTTGCTGTGACCAGTATTGACGGCTTCGTCTGAGTGTCATATTCCGGCCCATGGTATGAGAGGCTTCGCCTTCGATTAATTTTGGCACTTTTACTAGAAACTGTAGGGCCGTTGAGAGTATTGCAACGCGCTTTTGACGATGTATCGGTCCATTCCATTGACGTTGCATCCTGAGTTGACAGTTCGCTGATGGTTTGGAGAGTTTTTCGTCGTTCGCATAGCGCATTGAGATCTATCGAATTGGATTCGTTAGTTGTGAATAAGGATTTGGGGGGCGCCTTTTGTAGGGGCATCCCGAGAGTGAGAGTGAGAGGCCGCGATAGCCTCGACCTCTGTAACAGAAACTTCCCACGCAGGGGAGGGCACGGGTCCCTGATCAATGAATCGTGGATCTCGAATAGACCATGCAGTTCGGATGGACAGGGATGATCAGGCTAGGAGTGTAATACAGGAGTGCCAGCCTCTCGGATGGCTGGACAGGGGCCGGACAAAAGAAAAGAGATCCAACGTACGGAGAGCTGGGTTGTTGGCTGCGTTCAATAATGATTGTCGAGCTCGAGGTTGCCCCGAGCGGTGAAATGCATCGGCATTCCCGCTTCTCGGAAGCATGCTTGACGTGGATCTGGTTTCGGCGGTCAACACAGCGCTACCGTCCTTGCATTGACTTTGCGAACCCAATCGGGGCTCTTGAATTGTGTAACTGGTGCTTCAGAGTTCCACGGCAGGTTTGGTCTTTCAAGCAAGGACAGGTAAGACCTCCACCCCGTCACCGAAATCCCTCGAGGTAGGCTGTCCGCCCCACCAGAGAGAGTGCATCAAATTTGAAAGATGGGGAACGAAGGATATGTTGAAGAGATACCCTCACATGCTCTAACCGAACATGATTAAACTAGCGACAGCTTTGTTTGCAGCCACGCAATCTCCAGCCTTCGGTACCGTCCGTTGGCGTTTTGTTGGACCATCTAGGCAATGATCTGCGCATTTGTATGGTCGTAAATAGTCACAAAGAAAGCTAGACCTAGAAATTGATTAGCACATGCATTTCAACTGCAGATCACGGAAAGAACACTAGCTTGGAGCACACGTTCCATGAGATGTGGTCCAATCGACTGCCTCGTGGCTGATCTAGGGTTAGCCCTCGGACCGGCTCTCCTCAACCACAAACAGCCAAACGTGTCGCCTTGGGTCGGGATCACCACCTCAAGGCCGAAGGAACATTGTGATCTAGTACCATGGTTCTACCAGACTTGCTGCTGCCTGACATTGATTTGTAAAAAGGATCCCCACACGCAACCAGCCGGATCCATTACGCCATTATTTACCGTCGGACAAATTCCTGGGCCATCTCGTATTTGACAAGCGTCAAGAAGAGCGGCGTGGACGTGCATAAGGTTCAGCTACTTCGAGGACGCGGACAACCCGCTTTGCATCCGAGCTCGAGCCGCATAGCTACATGGCGCCCAGAGCAAGGAGGAGCCACCAAGCGCCGTGACTCAGATTCCATTGAAAAAGCCCACCATCAGGCTGTCTTGCTGCTAATGTTGGGATTGGCGGGATGAGACGAGATGTCGTTCCAGGTTTATCTTCGCTAGTCCAAGCACTAGAACTAAACAGAAAACTTGGGTCTAAAATGCTCCACAGCAAAGTTTGCTGTCAGTGAACTAGCCATGAGGTCAAAACACGGTTTCATATTACGCATGTGAAGCAACATCTGGAATCATTCATTACAGCTTGCTATTCATCAAAGATATTGTCCCAGAATATAAACTGTTGAGGCCGAGGATCCTATGCACAACGACGCATTATTTACCCCCGAACGCCTCGTGTTTGTGGCTGACTTTACTCGTCATCATCATAAGCCTCTCTGTCCGCAAACACTAGGAAGTCCCTAGCCTCATCGCCCATGATCCTCTGCCATACCTCTTTGACGTGATCGAAGACAGAGTCAACGAATGCCAGATCGAGCGGCACCGGAGGGAAGATGAGAGAACGGTCTTTAGCATGTGAGGGTAGCATAGGTGATACCGAACCTGCCCGTTGCTCATACTGGAAAGACCATAGTACCGTCGGCGAAAGTGTAACGTCTGCGATCGACAAAAGCGTATTAGTCGCTAGCTGTAGAAGCTGAAAGCCCTCATCCCCGCTCAACGATGTGGATGCGTAAAGCACGTCTAAGTTCCAAGTTAGCCCCGCTGATCCTTACGCTTTAAGAAAAAAAGAGGGGTAGAAGAGCCATCATCAGGTTGTCAGAGGATATCTATCGTCAATGGAGTTCGGACAATGTAGATAAGTATTCAAAAAATCAATCATCATCGTGGCGTATGAGCGTGAAAAGACAAGGGAAAACTTACTTTGGCCGGTCGGACACTCGCCAGTGTCGCTAGAGTGGACATGTATGTAGACTGGAGGAACTTCCTCGCCAGGCAGGGCTGGCATTGATAGTGAACCTGAGGGGAAAACAACAACTGCTGCTGCTGGGGCAGGTGCCTCTTCTGCGATAGGTGGAAACAGCTTTGTGAGCGGTGGAGACACAATGGAAACCAACTTGCAATAGAGTGCTTCACTTTTGCTGCACGGGCCTTCACCAACAACCCACTGCGTGGTGACAGCTTCACCCCCTCTCAAATGGAGCTTGACACCAGCTGTACACTCATGTTCGTCGGAGCCTGTTGGGTTGGAATGGGAGAGCCCCTTCCCAAGCACGTATACTGCACCTCCGACAGCTGAAGCACGGCACGCAACCTGGCTGATCTCGGAAATGCCACCCCACTTAGGAATAACAGCACCAAAGCCAGCTCCGAAAAGACCAATAGACCGCAGATGCAATGCTACCCGTGGCAGCGCGTATTCAGTGGTCGTGCGATCGGAAGTTGTGCTCGACAATGTGAGGGCAAGCAACGGGGCGTGCAGGGTGGCGGGGAGTTTGAATCGCTCAATGAGGAAAGTAGGAAAGGGCCGAGTGCGATGCTCTTCCCAAACGTCAGTCTGCTCTTCGTACTCGACGATGAAGCGGAGAAACTTCGTCAGAGCACGCTTTGCCTTGAAGTCCAAACTAGAGTCTTGGAAGACATCTTCCCGACCATTAGGCACTTTCAGAAGTCTGCCGGGTCTAGATGACTGGCCAGAAACATTCTCCGAGCCAGTGGTAAAAACCCACCAACTACCGACAGCTAGAAATTCGAGCTGTCGGAACACCTTCGACGAGACAAGGTATTCCAGGAGTTTTGCGCGGGTGTAAATTATTTGTGGGGCGAGTGCCAAGCTATATGCTCTCGAGAGAGATAGTGTTGGCGTAGACGAGTCTGTATCTGCGGATGTCGGTGTGGTGATGGAAGCCTGGGAGAAGGCAACCCGCGATGAACCTTCGGCGTGTTAACATCAGCCTCGACGGCATGAACGATAATAAGTACCCTCATTTACTCTGTTCACCCATGCCTCAGCTTCCTGTAAGCTGAAGGCGGCCTCAGCGCCGCCGTAGTAGTTATTCTCATCGATGTGTAGAATTCTTTTCCCCGAACGCGACAGGGCACTTCAAGTACTACGTCAGTCAGATTGCGTATGATAACTCAAAGGAAGTACAGGTAACATACAGTGCAAGAAGGGATTGCTGCAGGCCAGTGCCCACAATAAGAACATCCCATTCTGTGTTGTCGAGAGTGTCCATAGTGGGTTGTGGAAAAGTAGGACCGCACGGAAGAGCTTGACGGCCGTGGTCAAAGCTTTGGTGCCGCTGACTAAGGTCGATGTTAGTTGAGAAAAGTTCGCAGAGGCAGCTCCGAGCTTCCCTAAACCACGCGCATGCTAAAGGCGTCTTATATATTGTAGGTCGCCATAAAGCACCAAGGCTTCACTGCTTTGAAGATGTGCGCGTTAGAAAGATCTTCGTCCAGTATCTTCTGCTAAAGATTTCACCTGAATTAGCGGCTCGAATGTGGCGATACATTTACTTGATCCAGAGCTTGACGACGGTGCAATGTAACCATCAGCCTCCAAGGTTAGTTACTCATGGGTTGGTCCCTTGGAACCTTCACAGTTCTGCACTGCATTCGGCTTTGCTATGCTGCTGTTTAGCACCATGTATGCAGCTGCCCTGATGCAATGAAGAATGTGGGCATCAAAACTGGTTGCCTAAGGTTTTAAGTACTTGGGTTTGACGCTTTGCAAAATTGAACTGTTCTAGTCTTCTAAATATGAGTCGGTATGAGTCGGTATCCAGTGTACAAGAGATCGGGGACAGATGGTTGCTTGTGATGCCTGGCTTTCCCGCCGCCCTTACCTCATGCCGCCTAATTCCGCTTGACAACTGCCGGTTCCACAATCGCTTTTGATGACGCACCATGGCGCATTACCTCAAAGACAAGACGCTTCCTTACTTTGTATCTTTTTTTTAAAGTAGTATATAAATTACCAACAGCTTCGTTTATATATCAACTAACAAATCTTCCTTGGTCTAGTGGTCATGATTTCCGCTTGTCATTCTAACAAGCGCGGGAGACCGGGGTTCGATTCCCCGAGGGAGAGTGTAAATGAATTTTTTATTTTGCATTTCTTTTCGGTTGAACATTTGAATGACCGCAGTTGAGTGCACATGAACGAACGCCGCTAGAGCTATCATGGCAACCATGAGCGCCATCTTCCTTTTGCGTAACTGCAGACCATGCCACCGCAATCTCCATTTTTCTTATCCTCTGCTTCAAACCTAGGCTTTCTCCTCGTCGATAGAATGCGCTTATTATAGAGTTCAGGGGATATAGCCGCATGCATTGGTTGGCAAATAAAGGCTAATGCCATCATCGCTCCGACCAGAGACGAAGCACTTTATTCTCAATATCTCTGCTGCTCAAGCGCCGCCTATGAACGAATATATCCATTAAGCTTCAAAACAAACAAACAAACCTTGCCGCCCAACCTCACCTACTCCTACACCACAATCTGGCGACTCTAGAATTGAGCATCCCAACTGTACTATATCCACGGGGCTAACTAATAATATTTTGATATAAAACTACTCCCAGATGAGTGGTACCACTCACAGTCGCTCTTCTTTCCGCCCAGCTACTCTTACAGGACGCGTGCCATAACCAATACTCTCGGGAGTCTCGCCCAGAACCACTCAAACTCTCGCATGCACCAGTTGCTCATGTCGAGCGAAGTCGTAACCCGCAACCAACGTCAACAGATGAACTTACAGACTTTCACAGTCACCCACGTCACACACATAAAGTTTAGGAATACGTTGTCGGCATTTCTTAACCCTATGGAAAACATATGCATTCGCTGGATTACCTCAGCGTTAAACATGGAAGCACGGTTTCTGATCATTTTTCGTATCTTTCCTCAACTTGCCGCCGCGTTGCATTCTTCGCTAGTGCTGTACGGACAGAGCACAAAGCCTCATTCCAGAAAGGCTAGAGTGAAAACAGTAGTATGAAATACGAATCAGATGTCGCTGGCTATGCATCCTGCAGCATTGCTGAGTGCAACAGAAAACACTCCGTGAAATGTACTATATTGTCTTGCGCGCCAGTCCGAACAGTTGGAATCACTATACTGCGCATGCCGGATATTTACACGCAAATGACAGACCTAGGTTGCTATTTTGAAGGTCTATATCATAGCTACTATTTCGTTCTTGGTAGAGATCGCAAAAGGATGTCAAGTGCGCTATTGAAAGAACCGAGACGAAGTATCGACAGATACGGGCAAATACATTGTTGCTGAACGCTAGGTGGGATTGACACTCATTGGAGCATTGCATGCTGAACGCAATCAGGAGCCGCCCACGAGGGATAAGGAACCCGTGGAAGTAATGCAGCACACTGTTCATCGGCCTCGGGAGGCTGATGTAGCAGGAAAATCCGCATGCCTGTCTAGCAATCCAAAGGGATAAACAACCGATTCTTAAGCTACCTAAGAGTCCAAGGTCACGGATTAATAATCTTTCTTCCACAAAAGGTCTACAAAAGAATCAATATCCATATTGTCGAGCGTCTTGCCATCCTCGGCCAGTTTCACTAGCTTATCGACGGTTTCCGGCGGGTAGTGTGGTCCGAGATGCCTCTTGTACTTGGCGAGAATTTCAGGTTTGGCCTCCTCTCGTCGCAACCGGTGACCCAAGGGCGCCTCAACGACCTCCTCATCTAGAACGGTGCCGTCCTTGAGCTTCACCGTCAAAGCATTGGAGATAGTACGCTTCTCGGGGTCATGGTAGTCCTTGGTAAACTGTGGGTCTTCGACGCAAGAGATGCGCTGCCTGAGAGACTCCACGAGCGCAGATGTGGCGGCCTCGCTGTCATCAGGATAGTCCGTAGCCTCAAGACGATTGAACACGAACATAGTGGCAACCATATACTGAAAGTTGATTAGTCCTGACCAATTATCGCTTACTGGGGCTAGCTCACCTGCACACAATGGTCACGGTCGGCGAAGTTCTCCATAGGCTTGAACTGCTTGTCAATGATGCGGATGCAGGCCTCGTGTGTCCGGTTGACGACGCTCTCAATGTCTTCGGCAGACTTCCCCATTGCCTTTAGCTTCTTGTTTAGGCGCTGGGCCGCTTCGACAGCGGTCTGAGAATGGAACTCCGCTGGGAGGATGATAAGTATGTCGCAAGACAAAGTGGACCATGCAAGCTACTTACCAGGATATGAGACCTTGAAGAGGACGTTCTCCATGACATAGCTGCCATATGGTCTCTGGAACCGGAATGGCTTGCCACCGAAGTTCACATCATAGAATCCCCAAGTAGGCGCAGAGAGAACAGTGGGCAGACCCTGCTCACCCTTGAGGACCTTGAGAACGATGTTTACAGCCTTCTGACAGGCATCGCCAGCGGCCCACGACTTGCGGGACATGGTGTTAGGAGAGTGCCTGTACGTTCGCAGCGACTGGCCATCGACCCAGACCTGCGAGACGGCATCACGCGTCTGAGCCTCACTGAGGCCCATCATCTTGGACACAACTGCCGTAGAGGCAAGCTTGACTAGCACAACGTGGTCCAAGCCGACCTTGTTGAACGAGTTCTCCAGGGCCATGCAGCCTTGGATCTCGTGTGCCCTGATCATGGCCTCAAGCACATCCCGGACTTTGAAGATCTTGCCATTGCCCAGATTTCCTCCGGCCTTGTTTGTTCGTGTGATCCAGTCGGCAGTTGCGAGAATAGCACCCAGGTTGTCCGAGGGGTGGCCCCATTCAGCAGCCAACCAGCAATCGTTGAAGTCTAGCCATCGAATCATGGCGCCAATGTTGAAGGCGCCGTTCACCGGGTCAAGTTGGTAGTTCGTACCGAACACTTTTGTGCCATTGGGCACTGTGGTACCCTCAACGATGGGGCCAAGGATGTTCCTGCATTGCTCGAATCGCAAACCCTCAAGGCCGCAGCCGATAGTGTCTACGAAGACCCAGCGGGCTGTGTCAAACTATATAAAAAGAACGTTAGCAATGCCGGGACCTGTGAAGGCGGGTGTTGTACCGCGAGCTCGGAGTCAATTGGGGTGTTGTGGACGTAGCTGGCCACGTCCTTGATCTCGGGGTCGAACTCCCGGTTGCTGGGAACAGGCGGGGCGGTGCTCTTGAGCGAGGACATGGTGGAGAATGATGCTACTGCTGCGGTGCGGGCGGTGATCGGAGTCGAAGATGCGGGTCGGAAAGCAATTGGCCTCGCTGCTCTGCAGATGACGCCGGATCGCTGTCGGAAAGATCGCGTAGCAGCGCTGCAAAGGTTGCGACTGAAGGTCGACATTGTAATTAGCTTCCGTCGTGCCCGGACGACCGAGGGGAGCTTTGGGAAAAAGGAGGGAGATGTCGTACGTGTGTTTGCAGAGGGCTGATGGCTCTGAGGAAACAAAGCTGGAGCACAAGCAAAGCTCTCGGTGTAGAATGGTCGGTGTGGGATGAGCCGCTGAGAACCGAGGTCGCGAAAGCAATTCCGCAACGCCACGCCCCGCTGCTCAACGGCAACGGACCCTGCGCTAGGTGCCACTAGAGGGTTCCTCATCGTCTGGAGTCGTTCAGAGGGTCCGTCGATGGCTGTTTAAGCTGGACAATCAATCCAGAGCCAGCAAAACGACTTCCTACCTGCTGCCCTTACCCGGCGAAACCCCACATCAGCCGAGCGGAAGGCGCGCACGTGTCGGTGCGTCGGCAGCGGCTTGCCGAATACGGCGCTCCCATCGGAACGGCCGACCCTTTGGCTTGACAGCGTTCCGATGTTGTTTGAGCTCACTTCAGATGTCGACTTCAACGGCTATTCAAAGCGTTTTCATCCCTCGACGGTAATCAGGATACACAATCCATGAGACAAGTCATGAACCTGTCTCCTCTAACAGATGCGCCTGCACGGTGTACTCATCTGTGAGCTTGGATGGGTGGAAATATGGCAGCTGGACAGGTGAAGCGGATATCGATTGGTAAATCTTTGCCTAATGAAAGACGATATTTTGATTCTTTGACCTCGTCAGAGTCTCTGATAGCATCAGATGACCGTGTCTTGTCTATCATATTATCATAGTGTGACCTGATAATCAAAGTCGTGTCCCGCCACCTTCAGCCGTGATACGATAGGACTTACTCAACTCGCTACATTCAATCAATGCAGCCGCGAGCCAATATAAGTTCAGTCGAACTGGCATTGTTAGTACGAAGTGACTTTAATAGGTCGGGTCGCACCATACCGGAGTCAAGAACGATTCGGCCACAAACCGAGCCCTTGCGTTGAGCTACTACTGTCAGCTTGAAGCCACGTATACGACCGATGTGCGCTTACGAAGAGCTTCATCTCTGAAATCTCCTTGTCCACCTCCTCCATGAACTGGATGATAAAATCCACCAGCTTGTGCTTCAACATCTCTTCGGTGTGGAAGTTCGTGATCAGAAACGAAATGTCGTAGCCCTGAGCATGTCAGCCTGCCACTTGTTCGCTTCTTCCATGTTTCCCGTACCTTTACCGGTTTCCTTCGCAGAATGAAGAATGCCTCCGCTCGCTGCGTCAAGAAGCGTGTGAACTTGTGCACCAGTATGTGCTCTATCTCATCCGCCTGTTTTATTTTTATGCTTATCCGCACGCTGTTGATGCTGGGTTCAATGAAGACCTTCTCGTTCTCGTTCCTTGCCACGGTGAGGGGATTTAGGAGCACTTCTGGCGAGCTTGCGGCTTCGATCTCAGGTACATTATGTCTTTCGGAGGCTTGTGACGCGAAATTGGAGAGGGCGAGAGCGGCCGTGAGCGAGGACCGCACGCATTGAAGGTACGGGCGGAGTGATTGAGACTGAGGATGTCAGCAATGCGGCGGTATGAACTTCGGATGCTGTGGAATAGGCACCATGTTGCGATGGATCCCGAGCGCAAGTCTCTAGGGGCGGTAAAGCAGCTAAGGTTGCAGGTAGCTGCCTATGCCATGCTAATATTTGGTGATGGGGTCCCTCGTGGTGGGGGAGTTGAGGCTGTACGCGTTGCAGGGATGCAGCCTAGCGCACCTTGGCAACAATCGCCGCTTTCCTCATGCTTCTGTGCTTTACTATTTCGTGTTTGCCCCGCGAGCCACTTCGAAATCGATTCAGCTGCCATCCTGCTCTTCAACAACTCCTATACTCGCGCATACGGTGCCTTCTGGCAGCGTCATCATGGCTTCCATACCAGGTACACTAAGCAACACCCAAATGTCCAAAGTCGTGTTTACTAACTTCGATGGATATAGTAATTGTAAAGCACCAGGGCAAGAAGCATGAAGTGGAAGTCGACCCTAGTGCCGACGGCGCTACTCTTAAATACCAGCTCTTTTCCCTCACCGGCGTTGAACCAGAACGCCAGAAGATTATCGTCAAAGGCGGGCAGCTCAAGGATGATGCCGACCTCTCGAAGCTGGGTTTCAAGCCCAACCAGACCATCATGATGATGGGAACGCCTTCCGGAGACACTACAAACGTAATAGAGAGGCCTAAGGAGAAGATGAAGTTCCTGGAGGACATGACCGAAGCGGAGGTTGCGCAAACGGAGGGCGCCACACCCGCTGGTCTGCAGAACTTAGGCAACACCTGTTACATGAACTCCACCCTTCAAACTTTGCGATCTATCCCGGAGTTGCAGGAGGAGCTGTCGCATTATTCTGCTAGGTAGGCGACCACCTCATTCTAAGGCCAGCAGGCACTCACAAATTCTAGTAATGCGGGGCCCAGCTCGTCAAACCAGCTCAGTCAGTTAGGCCTCGGAGGCCTCGGATCATCCTTAGATCTCACTTCGTCCCTCCGCGATCTCTTCAAGCAAATGTCCGAGACTCAGCAAGGCTTTCCCCCTCTTATGTTCCTCAACGCCCTCCGAACCGCTTTCCCACAGTTTGCACAAAAGGCCAAAGACGGACACGGTTATGCACAGCAGGATGCGGAAGAAGCCTGGTCGCAAATTGTCTCGCAGCTCCGACAAAAGCTCAAGATTAAGGATGCTTCAGAGGGCTCTAGTTCGGCTGCAAGTGAGGCTAAGGACCTCTCATTCATCGACAGGTACATGGCAGGCAAGTTTGAGTCAGTCATGGAGTGCGACGAGCCCGCGGCCAAAGAAGGCGGAGAAGAGCCAATTCGTAGCGAGGATACGTTTTTCAAGCTCAACTGCCATATCAACGTGGAGACGAATCATCTACGTGAAGGCTTGGTCGCTGGTTTGAAGGAGAAGATTGAGAAGCGTTCCGACGTGCTGGGTCGCGATGCTATGTATACGAAGTCTTCGCGTATATCTCGCCTCCCCAAGTACCTCACTGTGCATTTCATGCGCTTTGACTGGCGAAGAGATACAAGCAAGAAGGCCAAAATCATGCGCAAGGTCACCTTCCCAGACGAGCTAGATGCCGTAGAGTTCTGCTCGGACGACTTGAAGAAACTGTTGATCCCGGTTAGAGATAAGATTCGTGACATAAGGAAGGAGGAGCTGGATGTTGAGCGAGCCCGCAAGCGGCAGAGGCGTCTGAAAGCCGGCGAGGAAAACGATACGGACCCTTTAGCGACCAAGGAACCTCTACAAAAGAAAGCCGACGCGAAGAAGGCTGCCGAAAAGGCTTCTGAAGATGTTGAGATGCCGGACGTGGAGTACAAGACGGAGGCTCAGATTGATGCCGAGCGCGCGGCTTCCATCTTAACGGCCAAGAAGGAGCTCCTGACGCTTGTGGATCCAAAGCTCGCCGCAGACGACTCCGCCAACCAGACTGGGTTGTACGAGCTTCGGGGTGTCATTACTCATCAAGGTGCCAGCGCCGATAGTGGACATTATACTTCATTCGTAAAGAAGCAAGGTCCGAAAGACCCCGTCACTGGCAAGCGGAAAGCAGAGGATGGTAAGTGGTGGTGGTTTAACGACGACAAAGTCTCCGAGGTCGATGCTGAGAGGATCCAAACTTTGTCTGGTGGAGGTGAGTTCCCCGGCTTTCGCGGTAGTTCTCTACATGAGCTAACTTCGTTCAGGCCAGAGTCACTCAGCGCTGATTCTCTTGTACCGCGCTGTTCCCCTTAGCTCCATTGATGAAGAGGAGAACAAGGCATAGGCAAGGAACATGCGCTGCTCCAATCCGGTGTAGTTCGAGCATGTTCTTATTGGCCCGTTGAGCTGGAAGCAGCGTCATATAGCTCTTTGGAGATGGATAGGGATGTGAAGGTCCTCCTGATGATCGACCAAGTGGTGATGCATAGGGTTGGCGTTGCACAAGAGGCCGTTGCATTGCAAGGAATAGAGGTAATGAATACATTTGTCACGATGTAGATAGTATCGTGAGGTTTTTATCTCTTTGACTCATTGAACTCACGATGTAGCGGTGAAGTGGTCGTCGGGTCGAGGTGCCTCGTGTCTGCCAAGACTTGTGCTTTCCAGCAGCTCACCTAGATCCCACCCCGACCCCGACGCTCTAGAATCCTTTTCCGCATACTCATTCTCCTCATTTCAAAGACGCGCTCGCATCAAGTTGTACTACATCACTCACTGTGTACGAAGCACCACCATGTTCTATAGTCACGAGGGTACGACCACTAGTCCATTCGCCACACTCAGAATTGCTTTCGAGCAACTAAGGCTAACTTATACAGTCTTGACGTCGCGGAAGTATGGCGTGGCCACCGTCTGGTAAGCTGTCACATTCCGTCCATGGGTCACTGTTAATGAGAGGAAGGCTCGTTGCAACGCTCGGTTCCAAGTCCAACTCTAAGAAGATCAACCGAAAGGCCATCCTTGAAGTCGATGTACCAAAAGCATGTCGCACCATCGTAGACCCGGTGGCGCCCATGGCCTTGCGTTTGCAGGGAAACTTATTGCAAGTAACCCCGATACACTTTCCACGTGCGACTCGAAGCTAATCAGATGTTAGGTACGGTGTGTCGCGTGTGTATCTACAGCAATGTAACTATGTCCTGTCGGATGCGCAGAATACGTACAGCGCCATGTATATGATGCTGCGAGCGGTGAAGAACGCGGCACTCGACCCAGATGCCGGCAAAGCTAGGTGAGCATCGCGCCGTGTCCGGATTTGTACCAACTCACCTGGACTGACCATTCGTTGCAGACCAGAACAGCTCATTCTCCAGGACGATCCGTCGTTTCTGCCCGAATTCGCTCTCCCTCCCCCAGAACTGCTCGCTGAGCTCAACCTTGGTCCTGCATTCGAGCCACTATGCAACGGAGACTCACAGTCCTTGACCCCCTTCGGCTCGCAACATTCCACTACTCCGGAAGGACCGATTGGAGGTCTCATTCTTCCGACATCTTCATCAGTTGGTGCGGGTGAGTTCGTGGTTCATGGCGACAATGGCTTGGGCACCGTCGGAGATCCGAGTGGATTGTTGGGTGGTGAGGAAATAGATGAGCCGGGCTTTGCCTTTGATGATGATGGCAACCTTGTCGACTTCGACGAGGCAAATGTCATCTCAGGCGTACCAGCCGTTCCTAGAGGAGTCACGATGCCTAGCGATGCTGGGGCGAGTGCTCGAGTGAGACACGAGCACGAGGAAGGATTACAAGCCGGTGTGCAGGTAAGTTTTACCTGAGCTTTACACGTATTTTATCACCTCTCACCTCAACCCTCGTTCGCACACTATATGATCACTCATCTCATGACCTCTTCCTTCATCATCCCCTCATCTTACTTCCTCTCCTTCACAAAACTGAATACCAACTTATCTCTGCCAGCAATTTAGCGGCCACATGGATCTTGACCTTCCTATCTTCGCCGACGAGCTGCCTGAGGGTGAAGCATTCCCCATGGTGTCTCAACAACAACCTGGCGAATTAGCGGTAGAGGAATCTTCGTCTACGGTGGTCGCCACGGCTCGCCGTAAGAAACGAGCTGCTCGTACCATTCCCCTCGATACGACGATGGAGCTCCGGAACAAAGATCTGATGGATTGGAATGTGAACTATTTGCAGAACATGAAGGAAGCGACTCGGCTTAAGAACCAGTACCGCCTTGCTCAACTAGCGAAGAGGAATGCGGAATATTATGTTTGGGGAGCTGGTATTGGCGGCATTGGTGCACGACTACCAGGTATTACGGTCCCGTCACCATTCGACCAGTTCATTGGCGATAACCTTTTCGAGCTTTTTACTGGTATCAGCCGAACGGGTGTCGCGAGTACGAAGCGTGACCGCGACAGTGGAATCGATGACGCGACTCAAGGAGAATCCCGCCGCGTGCGCCAGAAAACGAATGAGCCAGAGGACGAAATTGGACGTGGTCAAGAAGATGAAGGCATGTTCATTCAAGGCGGCGACGAGGTCGAGCTCCCGCGCGAAGCCCCCTCACCTCTCGACGATCAGCAAGTGTTCTCCGCGATGCCGTGGAATATCACCGCCTCGATCCGGGGCTCGTCAGCCGTCCCTAGGAGTGCGCGAGTTGGCATAGCGGGCTCTGTTGGTGCTCCATCTTCGCTGACGGGCTTACATGGAAGGCGTGGTAGTCGCATGATCTCGGCTTCTCCGCTACATGGCCGGGGCCAGCCTGGTGGACTAGACGCATTAAGGAGCTTCGAAGAGGGTGAAGACGAATTCAGTAATCTCGGTGGATTTGATTTTGGTGCTCCCGGCCTCAGCTCTGATATGCCTGAAGCTGCCTTTGCTCCACCGACTATCCGGGTCCGCGAAGCACTTTCGGCCGAGGGTGAAAATTTTCTGAGCTTCATCGCCGACGCCATCGAGGAGAAGCGCAACCGTGTTCAAGCTGGATTAGAGCCAATGTCCGACGTTCTGCAAATTGAAGCTGCGGCTGACATCGATGAGATCTCTTTCGAGGAGCTTCTCCCTCCCCTTGAAAATTCCAAGACGGTTGCCTCTCAAGCCCTCTTAATGACTCTCACGCTCGGTACTAAAGGCCTCTTGAATGTTCGCCAAGATGAAGCTTTTGAGGAAGTTACCTTGAGCCTCACTGCGAAAGCCAAGGCCGCACGAGTTGAAATACCTGTTAACGAGGACAGTGAAAAGATTGGGAGCGACAGCGCGGAAGAGTACGAGCAAGAGGAGGGCGGCCAATTTGAGGAGCAGTTTGCCGCTGAGCGAGGCAATTCCGATGGTGACGAGGAGGTTGAGGAAGATGATTTTCTCTACGAGGCATGAGTTTCTCGTCCGAGCTGTCTTCTCTATCGACCGATCTTCTAAGCATGTCATTATACTTTTGTCCTCCTACCGAAGAGAGATGGAAGGATTTCTCTTTGCTGGTCGGACGCTCGCTTCGGTGGGCACTACACATTTTCTGTATAGTCCGGCGTGGCTTCTGGCTATATACTCTGCACTTCTTTTCTTCTTCATCTCAACTGTACCTAACCGCGGGGTGATCGGCCGAGTGGCTACTCCAACAGTCCAACAGCAGAACATGGCTTATCTGTACGAGTAGTGTAGCCTTCTAGGATTGCACACTTTAGAACAATATTTTTCATAGCTCGTCCACGGTGATTACAAAGAAAATAAGCCCTCGTGATGATCAAGACCTGTTCTTATACGTTCACACTTACTAACCGCTACTTCTCGATAAGCTCTAGCCACTGTTTTCGAGTCCTTTTGGTGATTTCAGTATCCCGATAGCTTGGAAGGGGATTTCTCGGCAAGAGGCATTGCGAGCAGCTAGTCCAATCCTTTATCTTCTACAGAGGCTACAACTTTCCCACATGTGGCATGGTCTATAGTCTGCTGTTGGGAGGGACAGATGCTGGGACATCGTGTTCGGGGTGTAGAATTGGATCCTGTGGTAGAAGGGATCGAGTTGGCGAGGAGACGATGGTTTGCAGGAGGTTCATCCGGGAACATGCTTAAGCGTTTTCGATAGGTAAGAGTGTTGGGCGGGTGTGGAAGACGGAGGGGATGGAAAGGTCACTTGATGGGGAAGTTAAGCCTGTATCTTAGGTAGAAGGAGGATAGGATGGTGTAGGGGAATTGGATCTATGGATTGCAGCAGGGGGGTTACTATCGAAGGTGTAGTGATGAAGGAAATGGGGAAGGAGGGAGGAGGGAAGAGATGATGGTCAATGGCCGTTCACATGCTATTACTTTGATGAGTTGAGTATATGTAGCTGTGTATAGGGTGATAAGGAGTGAAGAAAGGCATAATATGATATCATCAATCACTACTATAAGGGAACCCATCTGACAAGAACGGACTTCGCTATGTATTACTATTAATCCCCCATGGGGAGCGAGCACACATAATGCAGCTCCACAATTACATTGCTGCGATGCAGCCAATCCTTTCGCTTACAGCATCCAATGCTTTTCGAAGCCTTAAGACGATGTCGCTAAACATGTGCGTGAAACTGAAAGGAGTGCTTCGTCGTATGCATATCGCATCACATCTTGATCCTTCAATCATTAACCATTAATAATGCACTGCTTTACAACAAAGCGACCAACCCGAACATGGCAGCGGCGAAAGCACCGATACCAACAACAGGTGTAGAAGCTGCGCCGGGAAACTCAGGCGTAGCTGGGGCGGTAGTGTTCGGGGCTGTGAAGTTGCCGGTGGCAACAGGAGCCTGGGGCTGGCCGTCTGTGATTTGTGTAACGTTTCCGGTAGGAGCAGGAGCTTGCGGCTGGCCTGGATGTTTTGTCAGTAAAGCGTCCATAGGGTCTGGGGAAGTTAAGACATACCATCCGAAATCTGTGTGATCACAGGAGCGGGAGCCTCAGTAGGGGCCTGAGGCTGGCCATCACTGATTTGGGTGATGACGGGGCCGGTAGGAACCTGAGGTTGACCATCGCTGATCTGGGAGATAACAGGCCCAGTTGGAGCTTGGGGTTGACCTGAGGATAATGTTAGCGGGATTAATGTGAGACGTGTGGTAGACTCTGTGCCTGATATGCTCAATTCTGTAGCACTTGGTCCCACTGCTTCCACAGGGCGTACCACGGATACATGCAGGGACACCACAGGGGATTTAGTATGCATAGTAGTTTGTGACTTACCGTCCGAGATCTGGCTGACCGGTACACCAGTAGGAGCTTGAGGCTGACCATCAGAAATCTGGGTGACCGGAGCACCCGACGTGGGGGCCTGGGGCTGGCCATCAGTTATCTGACTAACGACGGGAGCACCAGTAGTGGCTTGCGGTTGTCCATCGGAGATCTGGGTGACGGCAGGCACCTGGGTGGTTGCGGCGGGTTGGCCATCAGAGATCTAGTGTAGGGTTAGCATACAATGGACTACTGCTCCCCCTGATAATGGATTAGAGGGGAGTACGATCCACGTACCTGGGTGACTGGACCGCTGCTGCTGCCTGCAGCGACAAGGTAGATGGAATTGCATTGCTCTCCAATGGTCTCATCGTAGATATTGTAGAAGCCTCCAGAGTAGCACTGGTGCCAGACAGCAGAGCCGCCGTGTGCGAGGGATCCGTTGGCGCACACTGAGAAACCAGAGGTCGAGATAGCATTCTCCTGCACAGGATCATCGAATTGCCACTGGTGGTTGGCAACAATGGATCCAGTGCGGCCTGCCTGATCCTTCAAGATGCCACCTTGTAGGGTGAGTGTGAGAGTGCCGGAAAGCTGGCGTTTCTCAACGTTTCGCTTTGCGGAGGCGGTGACGTTAACGACCGAGATCTGGAAGGTTCCGTCACGGGAGTCGGAGCATCCCTCAGCAGCGTCGGACAGGGGCATCGGCATGGGGGACGCCAGAGCGGACGCCGCAAGGGCGAGGGCGACAAAAGACTTCATTTCTGAGGATGGACCGAGAGGTTGGCGGGTTGAGTTCGTATGGGAAACTGACCGCCAAAGATGGGTATATATAGCGAGAGCAGAGACTGAGAAACGAGGTATCAGTCAAAGGCAGTGGTTGCTATTCAACAATAGAGGTATACGAGTAACCACGACAACGAGAGTGAAGACGAGACAGGAGGGGGGGAGGTGGGACAATGCTAAATACCGGGCAGATGCACGAGACATCCAGGCGATTGCGGAAGAGAAGACTGGGGCCACAACCATCATCATCCACGCGTCAATACAAATGGTTCGCTCCGAGTCAGAATAAGCGCAGTGAGGAGGCTGGAGGTGGTCGGTAGACGGCTAAAGCTGCAAGTGCTCCGCGGCTCATTGGTCCGACCCCTCCTCTTACCCACCACCTCGTGCAGTGGCCCCTCTTGTTTGCACTTAGCTTTAGCCTCTTCCCGCCCCTCCCTAGCCAAGCGGACAAGCGATGCACTGGGGCAAGCTATAGCGGCTGGTGTTAGACGGTTTTCGCGCGGAATGTCAAGCTTGCGTAACCACAAACACGGATTGTTTGCTCGACGCTTAGTACACCAAAAGTGGAACCCGCTGACCCCGTAATCCGCCGCTGTCATTCGGCACTCATATCCTCGGGACAGCAGCATTTCTCAACCGACATCTGAGGCTCCCCGCACGCTGCCGGCGAAGGCGGAAAGGCCCTTGCGTGAGCGTCTGGGGGCTGGAGCTCGAGCGAGGCTCAGATCTGCAGTCCGTCCAGGATGGTGTGAAGGTAGCATGAGGTAGCGCATTATGCACCGCTGGCCCAAAAGGGTGCAGATCGAGCCGTCCCGGTCGCGATTGGTGGTGGTGGATGAATTGACGTCGAGAACCGCATCTCGATTATCGATAGCCCCGTGACGCTAGTGCACAATGTGGGGTAGGTGGCTGAATGACCGCCACCCTCGCCCTCGCCCTCCGAGAATTGAAACGGCCGGCTTGCTTTGTCCGCGATGCTAGCCATAGTGTTGTCTGGTGTTGCTGGCGAGTTGCGCGCCATAGGTGGCTTCTGTCTGTCGCGGAGGTTGCGATGACGTACGTGGGTTTCAGCGCTCCGTTGCGCATCGCGATCAATGTCTCTCCTCGGTCGACATCACCTTCCTAATCGAAGCGGAGGGCGTTGGGCGTGTGAGATGCGCAGTCTCAGGCAACCCGTCCGAGGTGCAATGAAATGGTGACGTTCATTCCAGGGCGTTCGGTGCGAGACAGGGTAGTCCCTGATCCGGTAGGAGGAATGCAGGGACCGAGCTGAGAGCTCCTCAACGTCTGCGGTACGATGCGGTAGTTGTTTCTGGTGCGAAATGTTTGTTTTCGCTATTCGCGCAGTAGCCACAATCCTTTGAGCAGAAGACGAATTCTATCCATTCCGTCAAGCTAATTAATGTATCAAACTTTCATACGATTCTTACAGCTTCATCCTTGTGGTATCATGAACATTCCCTTTCCATGCCGCATCTCAAACGACGCCTTTCCACCCACTCCCGTCTATTTCCCCTCTCCAGCCCGCTTGATACCTCCCGCGATCTTATTTGCACCCTCCTCAACACTCGTAGTAGCATCGGCAATTCCTCGGGCGACGGGCCTTTTCTCCGTTAGTACTATGATCAACTCACTCGGGCTCCAAGCGCTTACCGTCCAGCACTTCCAGTAGCACCCTCGAGTGTCTCCCCAACGCCACGCCCCAAAGCCCCCACGACTCCACCAACAGTGTTTGTGACTCCACCGACGGTATTTCCTACCGTCGATGTCACAAACTTGACACCAGAGGTGACGCCTGATTCTTGCTGTCCGACGGGCATGACGATCGCTAGGGATAAGTTGATTTAAGAGTAGAGCCTAGACTGCGTTAAGCTTTGGGTAGCGGCGCGTGGATTGATCGACTTTGGTTTTGGATAGACTTTTGCGAACTGGCTTACCGTGGTAGTGACGGGTGCTGATTTAAGCTCGGTGGGCTGAACTGACGTCATAAGACCACGGGGTATAGGCGACATCGCTGGCGCAAGAAAAGACAGCAAAAGAGCAAGGCGCAGCAACATTTACATGGAACAACCTTGGAGTTTGACATTCACTAGAATTACTCTTTTCTCGTGCCCAATTATCCTCACAGCCTTGGAGCTTAAGACATCCCCCACAGGAAGTTATGACGTTCAATACTCGTCCAACTCTATCAATCATCCCTGCAAGTTTCTCCAGATGAGCTTTGCACAATCCGCTCGCAACCAAATAGAATCCCTAAATCCCAAAGAGAAAAGGCTACTACAATAAACAAACACAAAGTCGAACACCTCGTCCTCCGCATCCGACGCGAAGCACATGGAAGCAAACCCCATATGCTCCAAGAAGTATCCTTCCCTTGCGGATCAAGATGAGCGGGCGCTGGTATCCACACACTGATGCCCAGAGGGTAGTAACAGACCAATTGAACAAACGAGCTGCAACTCGTTTCAAAGCCTGTACCCATCCACATGTTGTCTTCATAATGGAATCGGGTTTGGGCACTGGGCAGCTGATAGAAGCTTTGGATCGGCGTTCGGGATCACACAGCAATATGTTGCGAAACATGGGATCCCGTTCTCAGCCATAAGCAAGCACGTCATGGAGGTCGCTTTAGTGAGAAGACAGAATGCATCTTTGCACATTCACATAGTAAGGACGGCAATGGTAATCGAGCCACATCGGATCTTTAGTGATGAGGATGATCTAGAACTTTGTTCGATTCAGTGAATGGGTGGGAGATCGAATTTATACGTCTTCTTCCCAAGAGTGCAGGTGTGACAGCAGGAACTGGGGGCAAAAGCCAGGTGATGGGTACCTTGTTCCGTCAGGGACAGAGCAGGAACGATCACAAACACAGCAACCCAATCTTACCAAAGTTAAGAGTTCGATCATCTCTGAGACCTTTGAAGCAACCGAAGGGCTCCCCACGACAATGCGGTGTAGCTACGAAACAACATTACTTAGCTCAAAACAAAGTTGTTATGTTTTAGAAGGAGAATTGATTCACGAAAAAGCCATTCTGGCTGAGAACTCCGAGGACGTCTTTAAGAGGGATAATTGGAAAGAGACTGGTATTATATGCGTGTTCGACTGAAGAAATAAGCTTCGCGGTGAATTTGTCGCATTGGAGACGTACACGACGCGGACTTGGAGAAGTTCAGCAGACGAACACAGCGTGTGTGCTGTGAGAACTGTGACTGGTCGAAAGGTGAGCAATGGAGTCTAATCTGAGCTTTGATGGTGAGTAGAGACGAAAGTAAATCAGCGAGATAAATCAAGCTTACATTTGGTATGGTGCAGTGATGTGGCCTAATAGTGTAATGGTCAAACGACGACATCATTTTCTTCTTACCGTCATAACCTAGGTGCAGTGCGTACGACAATGACATCGACTTAGCTCCACAATACCCTCGGCGACACCCACGGCATGATTCTGTTGCAGAGCCTCAAGTGCTGCTGGAACGCGCGAGCACCTGACCTGGCGACACAGCATTTGAAGGGTCTGTGCACAATCGCGACTTCCTCTCGCATCATACTCCGGTCACCGATAGGTAGCTCGGTTTGTTTACTTACCCCGCCTCACTCACCTCAAGCCTGCACTAAAGGTTCGTCGCCCTCTCCCGACACCTCTCTCGCGTTAGGCTCTCTACCTCTTCCAGCAGGTTACTGACGTACTCTTCAGCCAGATCTTTAGCGCTGCTGCCAATATGGTGGGCCATAAGATGAGCCGCCATCACTGCGCTCTCTGTGGGGATTCCTTTCCCTCCAAGAGCGCCTGGAACCAACACATGGCGAACCATCCTGAGCCCGAAGCACCCCAGCACATCTGCGAGACCTGCAATTGGTCTTTTGGAGACTCGCTGGCGTTGGAAACCCACAAGATTACGAATGGTCACGGCGCCCCCCAATTCCAATGCGGCAATTGCCCGGAAAAGTTCTTCACTGAGGCCGCGTATAACAGACACCGAAAATTCCCTTCGCCATGTTCAGACGCCTTCAAGAAGAAGAGCCCAACCAAGCCGCAGTCTAAGCCGAGAAACCCCGTACCAGCGCTAATAGAAACCTCATCCAGAGGACCGTCGGGGTACGTTGATCTTGATGCTCCGGCGCAACAGTCGGGCATCCTGCCCTATGAGGATGAGCGGTCTTCCACCCCAAGCGGTATCGACGGCATATACTGCCACACCTGTAAGGACTCGTTCGAGAGTCAGGCTCAGTATGTCCGTCATCTACTGTGGTGCGCCACTCGAGCTACGACCGCCAGTGCGGGCCCTTCAAGGGCAATGCGTCCTCAGACCGAGGTCATCAGCAGTGAGAAAGTATCTCCTCCAGCAAAGGCAACAGTTCTGTGGGAGAGGCCACCGCAGGAAACTCAATCGCTTGCCGGAGCCTCTCGGCCTTCACAGTCAGCGACCGCGATGTTGAGCGCACTACATCAAGTGCGACCAGGATCTTCTCAAGCGGCGACACAATTGCAGCACCCAAATGGTACCATGCTCAGCCAGCTGCATGGGGCACCGTCAGTTGTAGCTCCCCGTCGTGAGGCTGCTTCTCCCGTCAACAAGCGTCCGCCCCCTCCGCTATCCTCTACCCCTAGCGGTGCGGCTTCGGCTTCTGGCACATTTGTCTGCAACCTACAGGGCTGCCACAAGACCTACAAATCTGAAGCTGGCCTGAAAATACATCAGGCGGATGCGCATGGGGTGGGTGGTAGGGGTCTAGATCTCCATGGAAAAGACTCTTGGATGCTCAGTAGCCAAATACGGTCGCAGCTCAAGAACCACGGCTTGTTGCGTCCGGGAGCACCAGCACCACAAGTATCTAGTCGCCCCTCACACCCTGCTGCACGTTCTGTAGGATCCGTGCCAGCCCAACCACCGCAAGGACTTCGACGCTCTCCTCGCAAAGAAGCTCGTGGTGCAGGACTTGCAACGACTGGCAGAATGGCCCCACCACCCGGCCCTATGGCTACAATGCTAGCGCTTCCCGCCGTATCTACGCCTTCGTTAGCCGGTAATGCTCAATCCATCGGTGGTCCAGCAGATCTCGAGCAGGCTAACAACATCTGCGGCAAAATCGCCCGCCTCCGCATACAGTCTGATATCTCCATCCAGCATGACGGCAAGATGATCTGTGGTGGCATTGCCTGGACACGAATCGGCGTAGCCAAACAAGCGGACGTTGTGGGAATGTTCGATAAGCTCGTGCATCTTCCTAGGAAGCTCCAAGCAACGGAGTATCTACCGCCCCCCAAGACCTTCAAGGATGAGTATCAGGCCGATTATCCTTCCGATGACTTCCAGCAATCGCCGAATAGGCTTCCTGCAAAACCTGGCCTAGGCGTCATGGCCATCTCCTGCAGCAAGGTCATATTGGACAATGGATGCCAGGAGGCAGTCAAAATCGCGGCCATTGACGTTTTGTCTTGCCGCATTCTCATGAACTACCTGGTCTGCACGGATACGAAAGCTTCGGTGAAGGATTGGCGCACTCGCGTGACAGGGTTGTCTAGTTTTGGGGATATTGAAGCTGCTCGACAAGCTGGATATAAGGTCCTCAAGGGATGGCGGATGGCCCGGGATGCCCTTTGGAGGTTCATAGACAGAGAGACCATCATTGTGGGTTACAATCTTCGAAGTGATCTCGATGCGCTTCGAATGATCCATGGGCGGGCTGTCGATGTCGCTAAGTCGGTCGAAAAGGCCGCCGCTGGTCCGTTATCCAAGCAGCAGCTGAGCCTTGACAGCATCTGTCGAGACTACCCGCAAGTTCATCTCACGACCCATGCAACCTACGGTCGTGATTGCCTGCAGAACGCTTTCGCTGTTCGTGAATTTGGACTTTGGATGCTAAAGCAGGGCGATGAACTGTCCAAGAAAGCCAAGCAGAAGTCGTTGGAATACCGACGCGTGAATCCAAAGCGCGACTGATGATTCAATACGAACTGCTAGTTGAGGACACTGGGTTACGGTTTGCAGTTATGGTTTTGACGACTGGAATGGTATACGCGAAAAGAAAATGTAAATAGGGCGATCGGAGAGGCTAAGCATAGCAACTTGCGATAAGATAGTACAGGCACTCGACCAAGGAAGGGCAAGAAAGATTGTTCCGTAGTTAAGCAGGTAGCAAGAGAACGGACTTATTTCAGACTCTCTTACTGCCCATGCTGATATCCACCATGCAATGATGCATCGCAATACGACGGATCTAGTCAACGAGATTTGCCTTCTTTAACTTGGTTGAGGTGCTTGAGATTGCCTTATGCCTACTTCTTCTCTTGTTCTTTCTCTATAACTTCTACCACAAAAGCACCACCCAATAGTATCGCCGGCTCGTCAATGCTGTGATGTTCATAACTACACCGAGTTAGCCACCCCTCTATACTCTCCCCTCCTTTCTCAATCGATATATCGTCCTTACCTCAACGTTCCCACGCCTCCAGCCTCCAAGATTAGACTCGGATTATCCGCCAACTTCCTCCCCACCCACCTCGCCGCGAAAGCCCTCAGAATATGTCCATGCGCTACAATCAACACATCTTTAGCACACGCACCCTTACTAAACTTGTCCTTGTGCCATTTCTCCCTAATCTCCCTGATCAGTTCGTCGAGCCGGGCGCTAACTTCTTCAGGCGACTCGCCTCCTTCACAGCCGTCGCGCCATATGTCCCAATCGGCATTGAGACCACGCTCGGCTCGAGAGGAGCGGACCTGCGGAGACGTAAGACCTTCGTAATTACCGTAGTCCCATTCGCGAACTGCGGATGTAACTTGCACGTGCGCACTTGTTCGGGGGTTGAGAGGAGACCCTTGGGCGGAGGTTTGCCAGGGGTAGGGATCGTGGCAACCGAGGTCGAGGAGTTCGAGTGTGCGTTGGGCGCGGTGGCGGGGGGATACGTATCTATTTCAATGCTGGTTAGATGTGGGTGTGGATGGAAGGGAAATAGGACACAGGGGAAAGCCCACATATGCGCCAAGTTTCCGGGGACTATTAGTCGGTCGTCGCCGACGAGCGCTTTACCTGTTGCGCGGACGCGCTTTTCGCCGTTGACGGTGAGGGGGAGCTCCGTGGTGCCTGTGTGGCGGCCGTTGAGTGACCATTCTGTTTCGCCATGGCGGATTATAAAGACGCGGGGATCGGGCATTTGCTCGATGTCAAGCTTAGTGTTGGTGGGGATGAGAGCTGAGAGGCGTGAGTGGATTATTATTCAATGGGCGGCGATTTGTACGAATGTGAACCAAGAAACAATCGAAAAACACAGCAGATTCGAATGGATGGGAGCGCAGTACAACATATTGCGGAGTCTATCGGAGGGAGACGTTTATGACGAGTTGAGCTTGGAGGGGTAGCTTTTGCTGCCCCACCATCCTGCATATGTTAGGGCTTCGTTCTGTCTAGTCAGCCTGAATCAGCACGCTACAGCTCTGTGATAGTAAGACCGACATTCAATTTCAGTATCTAGTTTAACTACTAATGAGAACGTTAGACTTCGTTGCTTTCAGCCGTTCCAAATACGGTATCATTCACCACAATCCGCAGCCACTTCTCAATCTACTCAACCGCAACGCATTGGTAGTACCAATCTATGTAAAATTAGTAAATACATATCTTGATCACGTTTCCCTCTAACTTTCGAGAGAAACGGGGTTGGACTGTAAGACATACCGTTCTGCCAGACACATGTTGCTCCGCTCACGCACTTGGTACACCCCGTCCATACTTCGCCGTTATAGAAGCCGCCACACTGATAATACAGCGGCACAGGACATCTGGTACTGCTGGGTCCAGTCTCCTCGGACTGCGTCTTAGTAGGCTGTTTGGTCGTCTTGGTGGTCTAGACCGCCATTAGCAAGTGAACGATGCTTAAGGTTCGCGAGCGCGAGTATAGTGGTGCTTGGTGAACGATACGTTTACGTACCTTGGTGGGCGGGTTCTGTGGTGGAGGAGTATATTCGCTCGTTGTAGTTGACTTCTTGGTGGTTGGGGCAGTCGTTGTCTTCGCAGTTGTGGTCTTCGGTGTCGTGGTTGGCTTATTTGGTGGTCCTCCGGGAATGCTAGGAATCGTTGTAGGGGTCTTGAGAGTTGTGGACGGATAGCTTGTGCATCTAGGGCCTATGCAAGTGACTGTGAACGTCTTGTCTCCTTGCCGTTTTTCGGCATGATTGGCGGGTGCCTAGGCATAACAGTGAGTTTGTGTTGGACATGTCTAACTACGACGTGGACTTACCGCAAGACATGATGTGGTTAGGGCTGATAGGATCAAGGTCAGCGTGAGAACGAGCATCTTGGGTGTTTCAGTAGTGTTTTGTACGCTCAGAGTATACACCGACAGCTTCAAGGAGAAAACAAACTGAGTCTTGAAGCTATAGGCCCCAACTTATAGTTGAGAGCGTCGCTGCTGATACTCGAAGAGCAACTTCTTTGTCGACAATACGAGCACTCCTCATGCGCCCAGACTTCCGATAAAGTGCTCTGCTCGCTATTTTGTCGTATACCGGACCACCTTGCGCGCGATAGACATTACACTAATCCATTCTGCCCCCATGATTCGTCTCGATTGTCCATGCACGGGCACGGCATACAGACATTGATACCGGTCGGCAAGATGACAGCATGACGGGCGGCCTGGACCTAGCGTGGCAATATACAGGAACTCTTAGCCTAAGCCGATGTTGCTTGCCGACAGTGCTGTCTACTAGCATCTTCACCCCAAGTTTTTCTCACACGTTTCTATAGTCCGTGCTCATCCAATATATGTTTTAGATTTGCACAGTGGGAGTCTCTTTTGTAAGGTCCGCACGAAACACAGTAGAGGTGCTATACCCACACCACATACACGATAATAGCGCTGCAGAGCTGTACACAGTACTGTCGATCATGAGGGATGCTCACGACCGACGAGATATGTCTATCCGGTATATCGGGTTCGAACGGAAATGCGAGAAGTGCTATCGCGAGGGTCGGACAGCTGTTTCCGAGATACGCTGATTATATGATTCCAGCAGCCAGGCGCACGGATTAGGAGATAAGAGTTGTACTGAGTGTTATTTTTGTCGTTCGTCGTCGCGAGCTCACCTCTGTTTAGCCGCAAATTGACCTAATTCTGCCCCTGCTCAAGCACATTCCGAGATTGGTTTCATGCACGTACGATGGCTTCCTGAGAAAGGCGGGACGATGATAGACTTGGACATGAACCCGTTAATGGGGAGTCGTAAACAATAGAACCGGAACCAGGGAACTCGTAGACGCAGTTTGGGCACCATTCATAGCGATGATGAAAACAGGTAGTGGTGTGTCTATAGATCTCCCCACAGTCTGGTAGATTGTACGGATTGGCCGACATCGGATCAACGGAAGAGATGGACGGATGCATCGTAGACGTAAGCCTGGTCCTCGGGACACCACCCGATTCAGGGTAAATGGACGCTGCCGCGTGCAATGCTGACAGCATGATGCGGTCAGCGGTAATAGAGTGGCCAACTGTTAAAAATGACGGAGAACAAAGGACGGCTCCCTCGGTGTGAGCGATAACGGGCGATATCTGCATGCCAACATGGCCTGCCAACGTGGCCATGCTTAAGCAATAACGGATCGGGCAGATCGTCGCTTCTAGCCAAAATGTAGATTGGACTAGCAGATACTTCGAGTTGGGACCGTCCTTGATATTAGTCAATTGACTCCCGTCATCTTTCAACCTTAGTTGCCGCCTCCACGTTAGCCAGCAGATCTGCAACACTGATCCACTTCCTGACAAGAACGGCTCCGGATGGCTTGAGCTTTCTGTAATATGCATCCTCTTTCCCAATAACCTCGAAGCCTCTCTTCTTGTACCATTCCAAGCCTTCCTCGTTCGCCTCCCAAACATGAGCGGTAACGCATTTCACCCCATGGTCTTCGGAGGCTTTGACTAGAATCCTCTGTAGCAAATGAGTAGCAATACCGTGTGAGCGGTAGGGTGCGAGTAAGCTGATGGTGGCGATGTAGAGATTTGCTGAAGGGAGGATGCGGCAACGAATTGCTCCAATTAGACGGGGCTTTTCTGTACTCGAAGACGGGGTTGCATTTATGGGTGCGGTGCGCCAGAGTGCCATGAGAGTTATGCCGTGATATGGCTCCGACAATGACTCTGTATAGAAGCTGGGAGGGTATGCGATTGGTAGCGTTAGCGCAGTTAGGCGCTTGAAGCCAGGCATAAGCTCTTCCGTTAATGGTACGAGCTCGACATTCGGGGGTAGGGGTAGAAGCGAGTACATATTAACAGTCGAAAACTCCTGCGCCGCCTTGGTCTGCGGACGCTCGGTCTCTTCCGAGACAAGCTCAGGTCCTAGTGGAGGGTCATCCACCTGTGGGGCTGAAAGAGATGGTGTAGGAACTGATCCGGGGGCAGTTGCGGGCTCGTCTGCTTGCTTGACCACCGCAGGCTTCTTCAGCCATGCGGTGATTGAAGATTGGACCATATTGAAGGTCCACCACTCCCGCTTTTGCTGTCTGCCGCGTGACCTTGTGCTGGCACTTTTGGTGTGCTCGTAGTCGCGTTCTCAAGGAGCAATGTGTATATACTGGCTGGTTTCACTTTGTACTTTGGGGAACGTCTTCAAATAAGGACTAATGAAGAGCCAAGACAGTCAATCCGCGATAGATGTGTGGTGTTGAGCCAACACGCGACACGGCCTTACCGCGCCCGTACTAGCGCGTTTACATCGCCAAGGCCGGCTTCCGACTTCTGCCAGCTCCAACAACTTCGGCGACAGCATCCCACTCGTCGCCTGCCTCCACCATGGGCGCAGAGAACTCCAAACCTGCTAGTGATGTGTCACAGCACGTCTTCTCAGCGTATGTGTTGTCTCCAACGCCAATTGGCTCACCCGCTACGATCACCAGCTGTTAACTCTTCCGTGCAGAGATGCTCCCGTACGTTTTTCAAACAGCCTGGTAGATTCGCTGCAAAAGAACACACAGGTGAGGAGCCTCAATATATGAACGGTTATTAGGAAATATGCTTACGTCAATTGGCGCCAGACCGACTCCACACGGTCGAAAAACCAGGAGCTCCAGTACCAGCTGCGCCTGACCTCGGAGCTTGAGAAACTGCAGGAGAAAGAAGCCTACAACATCTCAGAACTATCCAAGAGCCTCTCCGACGAAGCTGAAAGGCCCGCCGAGCCTGCCAATCCCTCACTCATCGAGAAGATCAACGACGCGACCTCGAGCTCCTCTACCCTCGCCGAGAAGCAGAGACAGAAAGACATGAGCAACTCAAGTGTGAAAAAGGAGATTGATGCGCTGAAAAAGAAGCTAGAAGCCCGCAAGAAACTGGAACAGGCAGACCCGCAGGTCGATAAAGCGAAGGAAGATGTCGTGGCTTGCTTGAGGATGCACGACCGCCGGCCGCTTGACTGCTGGAAAGAGGTGGAGATTTTTAAGAGAGAGGTTGGTCGGTTGGAAAAAGACTTTGTGGAGAAGACGATAAGATGACTACGATAAGTTGCTTGGTGCTGACCCTGGCCATGGGTCTGCACCGTGTTCTGAGCCTGTACAGATAGAGACGGTGTGCCACTACCTTTAACATGATTATTCTTGAACCACCTTTCTCCTTTGGTTTCTTTCCCACTCTTCTATCTTCGTGTTTTACAGGCTATTACATTTGTTCGCTGTATTTTTATGTATCACAGCCATCTTTATACGATCGCTTAATGTTTTTCTACTACCTCGCTACCCTCCATCTTCTCTCACCAGCAAGATCTTCTCGTCAATTTAAGCCACAGCGCATTTGTATCAACCCTCACCGCCGTGCACTGTTTGTTCCACGCCTCAGGTCTTTTTCACCTCGTGAGTATTTCTTAGCGCCAGAGCCCCGCGGTGAAGGTGAAGGCGGCGGAGACGGACAACTGAATAAGCCTCAATTTTGCCCGATCTCATTTCCTGCACCTTTATCTCCTCTCCCCGTCTTAGACAACACCCGCACCGCAGCTCGGGCGGTCGGCTTCGTCTTGCCGGCTGCGCTGTGAGAGCCTATCTAAAAGGACGCCAACGCCATCTTCTATACATTGAATTATAGCAAGACTCCTTTCGGGTGAGTCATTTTGAGCAGCGCTGTCAAGCAAGATTCCAGTTTCTACGAACGAGACAATGGCGTCGATAGGACCATCCGTCTTCGACTATGAAGATGACGTGGAGACGACTCCCGGGTTGGATGAAGAGGTCGAACTCCTTGATTACGGTATGTCATTAAGCCTAGTTGTTTCTGATAACGGCCGTTTCATGCTCACAATTACGAAGACTCGGACATGACCGGCCCCGAAATCATCACCATCGAAGATGACGGTGAGGATGAAATTATGCTAGACCGCGAACTTCACTGTACTCAAAACTATCTCAATATACAGCTGCCAGATATCGAAGAGGACACGTATAAGTTCTCGAACAGTGTCAAGATTGCATCTGGTAGCACGCTAGAGCTAAAGGACCGGTCTTGTCGTCCGCCAGGCTCGCTCCATAGCGGCGACTTTCTACGCGTCAAGCATATTATCCGGGACTTGGGAACGGACGAGGTGCGACTAAGAGGATACCTTCTTCGGAGAACAAAGTACCTTGGTCAAATCTGGGACTGTAGGGGCTATGTCACCTCGCACTTATATAACGCTAACGACTCTTTAGGGAAACTCAACGAACTCGTACTGGTACTAGACGTTGGCGAGGATAAACCAGGGTCTCCGTTCGTCCATGGCATGATCGATGTTCAAGTCACAGAAATCCTCAGAGTGCGTGATTGTGTCATAACAAACGAGAAGTACCCGCTCCTCAGCTTCCGAGACCCCGCTGTAGCGACTCTCAATCGTGCAAAGTCCAATGAGGAGGCTAAAGAATGGCTTTTCCATCGCGGACGTCTAGTGTGCCGTGTGGTCAAAATTCTCTTCCGCCACAAAAACGGCAAGGCCTATGGGGGCGAAGTTCGCCAACTATACTCCCACGAAGTCGATGCGCAGCACAAAGTGCCAGCATCACTATTTCAAGAAGGCATTTCTCGCGATACGCCCATTGAAATTAATGATGAGAAAGATGAAGACGACGTCGTCATCGTGAGCAGGCGCGGGAAGCGGTGGGCACGAACAAGTTCCACCGAAACTCTTGATCATCAGCCTCGCAAGCGACATGATCGCCCCACGAAGACAGCCCGATACACATTCGGCGATTGTTTCTGTGGGGCTGGAGGGGCATCCCAAGGGGCTGTACAAGCCGGGATGACCGTATGTTGGGGCCTCGATCATGACGATGCGGCCATTGAGGCCTACTCCCAGAATCACCACGGCGCATTGCCCTTCTACGGTGACGCCCATGACTTCCCGCCGAAAGGATTTACTCTGGAAGACCTGAAGGTCGATGTGCTTCACCTTTCGCCGCCGTGTTGCTACTGGTCGCCTGCACAGTAAGTACCGCACGTACCACGATACCTATGTTTTACTAACTATCTAGCACGCGCGAGGGACGAAATGATCAGGCCAACTATGAGGCTATCTATACCGTCGGCCCAATTCTTGCTAAGTGCCAGCCGCGAATCGCAACCCTGGAACAAACCTTCGGGCTAGCTATTCACCAACAGCACAAGAAGAACTTTCTGCTCCTTTTGTATGATATCACCCGAGCTGGGTACGATTTGCGCTACAAGATCGTCAACATGTCTGAGTTTGGCCTGCCGCAGCAACGCAAGCGACTGCTCATCATCGCTGCGAGGTAAGCAACACTACATTTGAATCGTGTACATAACCCTAACCTTTTACAGGCGCGGGAACCCCCTCCCTCCCTTTCCAAGGCCGACGCACGGTGGACCTGGTAGTGGCTTGAAGCGCTACGTGTCCGTCGCGGACGCTCTCGAACCACTGGAGCGATTGGGTAATCGGGCCTTTGACGACAAGTACCATCAGCCAAACAACTCTAAGGCCCTAAACAAGAAGCCGTATGACCCGCAGACAAGCCTTGTTAAAGGTTGCATCACCACAGGTGGAGGCGAGAACTACCATTATACTGGTATGCGCAAATATACCCCACGAGAGTTCTGCCTGTTCCAAACATTCCCGATGAAGTATCAATTTTCTGGTAGCCAGGGCGAAGCGACGAAACAGATTGGAAACGCATTTCCTCCTGTAATGGCTGAAGCTCTTTATCGGACCATTGCGAAGACTATGGAGGCGTTCGATCACGGGCTAATTAGTGCTGAGGATCGGATCGACGATCTCGATGCGTTCTTAGAGGAGAAGGGTGTCGTTCTTCCCATGATGCCATCGCGCTGGCATTCATCCAGCACTGCGCGGTCACCCTATCGATACCTAGTCCGCAATGGCCCTTCCTCAAACGCGACCAAGAGGGTTATCTCATCCTCCATCTTCGGACGCAAGACGGATATTGAGCCGACGAGACCGAAATTCAAGAAGGGAGGGACGTCCAATTCGCTGCCGTTCCCGATCTCACGAGAGCGCCGACGAGTCCAAGCCGATGCTGAGCTTGCCGAGGAGAACGGTGACCTTATTATGCTTGACTAGTCTACCCACTCTCCTCTTCTCCTGCTTCCTTTCCTCTTTTTCGAGTAGTCGGTTGTGCCACATGAATGCGTTGGTTCACGACTCCAGCATGCGGGCTTAGTTGCACCTTGAATAGATGCCATCGACTTTGGTTACGCAAGTGCACCACTGCTGTTGCCGTCTCCGAGACCGGCGTTTCAGCCCAGCATTTGGAAACCCAAAGAACCGGTACGCGGACGCCGCGGTTGTAGAATAGTAGAGAACGACCATTACCTCGGACTTTGCGCTTTTCTAGGTGACGTTGGGGTGAGTTTGGGGATTGCATTATCTGCATCTATGTGAGTGTCAATCGTGCTTCTCCTGGGACGCCGAACGGGCAAAAGCCGACCCGCAGCTTCCCCAATTGCAGATATAACACTGAATGCCTCGCCCACATGGTCACACACTAAACCTCACTACCGACTCGTCTTCGCAAGTCGGCCTGCAAGTCTCAGGTTATAAAACGGACGTCACCCACTCCCACCCCCTAGCTTGCATAATAACCTTCCCCGGCTCTGGCACCTTTGTCGGCCACGCCCCCACCAACGGCCCTAGATCCACCCTTTCTCGTTCGCTTATCATCTCTACCCCTTCATCCGGGTCACAAACTCTTCCCTCCTGGAAATCCTTCATCATCTGGTGAATGCGCGTTTGGCTATGGCAGAACATCACCTGGCACGCCAGCAGCAGGATACTCCTCTGCACAAAAGCTTCAGGCTTGACAACAGTCCGATAGTAGCAGTGCGGAAACTCAAAGCGGACGGAGATCTCCTTGACGGTGTCGAGAGTAGCAAGAGTAGCGGCGAAAGAGCTGTCGCGGTCCGCCATGAAGAAAGCCGCGAGACAATGCTTCGCGCTGAAGTGGGATGGTGGTGCGGCTGTTATGCGAAGAGTGCGGAGTTGGGTAGATTGTAGAAGACGTATGAGCGCTTTGACTAAAGCAGAGTAGTTAGCAGGTGTTCCTTGTAAACACTAGGCTAGACGGCTTCCAAGGCAAACATACTATACTCCGCCGCTCCAGCAAGTGCTGGTTCCCATGCTTCTGCCAGACCCGTCTCCTCGGTAACTTCAGCTGAACGCCAGACCAGATCGAGTGTGAGATGGCGCAATGAACAAAAATCGTACTTCGAAAACGTGGGCTCGAATCGATCAAAAGTCTCATTAACCTCTCCTTTCCCATTCACTGGCTTTACATTCGGCGTATTCGTGATGTAGAACGTATTCTTTCTTAAGAACACTGCCTTCGCTTCCTCATAGATCCGGCGATTAGTCCTTAGGATGGCAAGATCGACTCCAGTGCGTTTCGCGCGGGCCGTCTTCCCCCGAAGTGGCTCAGCTGCGAGCACGAGATACTCGTACACCTTCAGCCGGAGTTCAAGTGGCAGGGAATCCAGGAAGAAGCATTTCATATTAGGCGAGAAAGAAGGCATGGGTATCTTGAAGTCGTGCAACACGTGGATTTTGATAGAGGTATGTGTTGTATATCTACAAATCAAATCGTCAATGCAAACTCTAAAACCATTCAATTTTTTTGTCCTTTACTCACATTCAACCCGATCAATATAGTGCCGCAATCGCAAAAAAGGCCAGCATGCGATAGAAATCCTGCCGCCGGAAACCCAGCCGACTATGTATGTCCCATCGGCCCTTTAATCGCTCCAACATAACAATACCGCCGCACGTACCGATGCCATGAACAGCAGCCAAACTCATGGCATTACACACCTACCCACAGAAGTGCGTGTCTCCTCAAACGACTACTTCTATGGTTAAACCGCGTTTCACGGTCTCGCTACCGCAATCGATTCGTCTTCTCGCGACACCTTACCAAAACAGCTAGACCGCCTCCCTTTTGCCTGACACGACCTTCTGGAAACACTGGTCGCCCCTTCTAGCGTTTCTCAGATGAGCCGCAACTGCGGTTACAGATTTCAGCGGCGACACTATCGGAATATCGCGTCGCGATAGAAAAGTCGGTGTGAAGATGTGCATTTTGTATAGATAGTTCCTACGAACAAGAAGTGTGCTCTTTGAGCAGCATTGCACGTCCGTGGAGCGCCAGCCGTTCAGCCCCAATGTAGTCGACATCAAATGGCCACCGCAGTCGAGTCCGATCGCGGCCTTACAAACACGCCGGAGACAACGAGTATGCACAACCAACTAATGTACAGTGCGCAGGAAAGCATGCCGAGTCACGCTAGGCCAGTGGAAGAAAAACAGGGTTGAATGCTAAAACAAGCACCACCGCAGTGCCTGGACACACTGCTCTAGGTCGTAATTCATTTAGACTGTCATCATAATCGTGTCGATTGTAAAACATGCAAAGGGTGCTAAAAGCCAAGGAAAGCAAGCCCAGCCCTAGTAGTCCAGATTACGTCTGGTACCACCACGCCTCGTCTTTGCACTTCGTCGGTGGTCTTCGGAATCGGAGTCACTGTAACTGTCGTAATCGTTGGGTCGGCTGTCTCGTCGGCGATCGCGAGACGAGGGTTGGGAATGGTTCCGTCTTCCGTCGCTTCGTTCCCGTGGTGGTCGCGATCCCTCGCGCGTAGCCTTGTTCCTATAAATAGAATGTCGAATTAGGACATCGCTAGCGATACAACATCTGGGGCACTGCACGTACTTATCGAGCCTCTTCTCAATCTCTCTGCCGCCAAACGCGCCGATACCCGCTCCTATAAGAGTACTTAGCGTCCCGTGCCCCATACGACGACCCGCAAATCCTCCAGCTAACGCACCTCCCACCGAAGCTGCCAAGTTTTTATCATGCAGATCAAGATTCTCGAATCTGTCACGGACTTTATCAGTGACAGAATCCTGAGAGTGACCATGATGACCGGCAGACCTTGCCCTATGGTGTTTGCCGTCGCCATGACGGCGACGGTGCGAGGACGCAGAACTGCCATGGCGGCCTGGTGGGGGCTCGTAGGGGGCGAGCTGATTGCGGTTGTCTGGATATTGCGGCAACGAGGGTTGGGAGAGCGATTGCTGTCGGTAGAACGGCGGGGGCGAGGCGTAACTGTTTCCAGAAGCTCGATAGTCTTGGCTTGGAGACGCATAATCCGCTGGATTGTATGGAGCATAGCTTTGACTTGGCGGGGGGATCGACGCATTTACAGGAGAAGGTGCATACCCAGCTGCGGGAGTGTACTTCGCTGCTGTTGCGGATGGCGGCTGAACAGGGTTAGTAGCGGACCGACTCAGTAGGGTCGCTAGAGGCGGCTCGTAGGACGGAGAGAAGACTGCTCCGAGCGGAGTGCCGCTGCGAAGAGATTCTAGGTGAGGGGAGGAGGGCATGATGAGAGGGGGCATCGACAGATTCGACGGGGTCCTGCTCGTCGGTCTCAGCCGCAGCAGGTGCGACGAAATCGACGGAGGACGTCCCAGCGGTACTGTCGCGCTTCGAGAACGAAAGGCGGTGTTTACCTGAGGAGGATACCCATAGTCGGGTTGTGCCGACGATGCACGCCGGTCGTATGGATCGTGGTATGGATCTGCGACCGCCGGACCAGTCGGAGGGGGCGCAGAAGCATACTCTTGAGGGTTGTAAGGCCTATACTCTGAAGAAGGCGGAGGATCGAAATGGGCCCCACGCTCTGCCCTCTCTGCGCGATCCATGTCGTACTCGCCGTCCAAGTGCCCACTGCGATTATGATGTCTGCCGCGGCTCAGACTCCTGCTAATGCTACGTCCACGTCCCAGGCTCCTTGCACGTCGACGGCGGTTCTTGCGTCGGGCCTCACGCTCGTGGTCGGTATCGTCGTAGCCGCTGTAATCGGAGTAGTCGGTCGGCGGGGTGCGCTCTCGTTCGGCACGGCGTCTGTCGCGTCCGCTGCGTCTCTGCTCGCTCTTGTTCCTGGGCTCTCGCTCAGGGTGGCGTTTCTTCTCGATATCCTTCCGTTCTGAGGGCGTAAAGAAGCCACCTGGGATTTTCTCAAAAAGCCTGTCGGGGATCTTCTCTGCGCCGTAGTCGAGCGCCTTAAAGGCCAGGACAGACATGTTTAAGGTGGTGCCACAGCAGGTTCAGACCTGGTTCGATTGACGTATGAGGACGCCTGTGATTGGAGGAGTGGCTCTGAATGGTAAGCCCGGAAGCCCTATGGGGGATAGCGTGTAGATAGTCGGCGGCGAGGGATTGGAGGTGTGGTGGAGGTGTGGTGGAGGTGTGGGGGAGGTGCAGAAGAAAACAATATCTTTATGTGAGGAAGCAGTGTGGGTAGGAGAGACTACGACTCTGGGGCATTTGGACTTTAAGGAACTGGCCCTAGCGCACCACAGCGAAGGGAGCAGCATCGCGGCCCACGATGCGCGTGGCAGGCGAGGCTTCTGACGTCATGCGCCAGGACACCTTCTCACCGCCGGGCGCACGGCCTGGCACCAACGAGAGCCTCATGAGAATGCCCCATGAAGATCACCAGCCATGCCAGCGGAACGACAAAAGCACTTCCCACGCCTTCATGTGGACCACCATAGCTTGTTCGCCTCGCGCAACAACATCCACACCGGCTCGCTCATGTCCAGCGACACGACCTTTGCGTCGCCCATCCGAGGCATCAGCATCTACAGTCCATAATCAGAGCATCGTACGGAGACCCGCGATTATTGTCAAGCGCTCATCTGCACCTATCCGCATGGAACCTCCTAGGCACAAGTGATCTCGTGCCCGCGTGCATTTCCCCACGCTCCGTGCGCCAGTCGGATACTGGCGACCCACATCGTCATCATCGCATTGGACGAATTTTGAATCACCATCCCCGGGGCCTAGTGCCGTCCGCAGAAACCGGGCCCTTTTGCTCTGGCCCTTGGTGTCCTCCCATGCAGCGTTGGCGAGCAGATCGGAGCCGAAACGATCCAGGAGCGAAGCACAAGAATCAATTTTCCTCGATGACAAACATGGGAGATGGGGTCATACCGGCCATGTGCGAATACAAATGGCCTGAAGGGCGTTGCCATCGTGTGTACTCTGTAGGATCGTGAAGAGAACATCTCATAGTGAGCTCTTTGACCAACGAGACGGCAGGGCCCAACTCTCATTAGCCGACCGTACTTTCTTGTGCCCAACCATGACCACATATGAGACTCACATATATCTTCCGGAGACCTTTCAAGCATGCCGGATACACCTCGTGCCCAATACCGTGTGTCGCCCCGGGCGGAACATACCTCCTGTTTCCTTGTGCGACACCGTCATCAACCTTGGTTTCTTGACGTGTACGGGACCCAAAACCCAATCCCTGAACTCGGGAATACTGTATGACAACAGTCGTTGCTTGAGTGTCGCCACACATTCGTTGCTCGGAAAGCCGTGTGGCGACACCACGCAGCTGGCTTAGTGATCGGCTCTCATACTACAGTACGCCACCCCATCCATCTCAATGACGTCCATTCGCGGCACATTGGAAAACACCACGAACTTGGTAAGGGCATTCAGTCAACTACAAACAAGTAAAATAATATGAAACTGACGGGGTATCGCGTGTACTGGTGCTAAAACCCTAACGCCTTGCTCTTGCCATTTCGAGAAACAGAATCACCTTCCTACCATGATCATACCGCCTCGATAAGAGTCTCCGACGGAACGCGATCCTCTCCAGCAGGCCGTCCCGTACTGTCCGGTATCTCCACCATGTCCTCTATCATACGAAGGAACCTCGTGCGATATTCATCGCTTGTTGTAGTGATGCTCATTGGGCCGTGATCCCTTCCCCACTTCAGGAGATTAAAGGTTTTCACAAGCCCCGTCAACGCCTGCGCCTGTAGCGCATCCTTTGCCCAGAAGAAGTCGAGGAGTACCGCTCGATAGATCCATTTGCCATCGCGAGAAACTACGCCGGTGCGCCATGGCGAGCCCCTCCCGGGTGGAGCTGCGATCTTGCCCCTCTCCGCGGAAGAAATAGAAGCCGGGTATCGAACAAGGAAAATACTGTAATCCACAGCATTGTTGTCTTGAAGGATCTTCGTATCCCGTGCGATCTGTGATACGAGCTGCTCCTTCTCGTCGATAGTGACACGGATCTTGTCCGGAAACTCATCAATAAGTCGCTCCTTTACGCTTTCGGGTGCCAGTCTTCCACCTGCCACATCGCGCTCTGGATAGAAGTAGTCGTTGGGTTTGAGATCGTATGTTTCCCATGCATCTTGGTCGTCTTTGGCGCAGCTCGACTTTCCGTACAATATGTTCTCCATGACGATATGATGGCTCGGAGCAAGACCAAGCGCAGCCCCAATGGTCGCCATGGGCGCATAAAGGAGATCTGTTATACGGACGAGGAGGGAAGAGGGGTTGAGCTCCATATGTTCGACATAGGGATTGAGGAGTCGGTTACGGAAGAAGGATTGCTCGAAATGCCGTGGAAGGGACTTGATGAGGTACTTTGAGTTAGGTGATGTGAAAAAGGTCTAGCAATGTTAGGTCGATAACACTAAATGCAAAGAAGCTGATGTACCGAGCCTGAGTATCCCAGATCCCCTACAGATATGAGGTCCGTCCTCTTGCCGTGGCTCGGCGAACGGAACGACTCCGTGTATTCCTCCTCTTCAATCTCCCATATTTCATTCCTCAGCTGTCTGAAAAGCTCCGCATGATAGCGTGAAAGGGAGAGCTGGAATACGGAGAAGAAGGCGAGAATGCGCGCCAGGAAATCGGGGTGTTTGTTGGGATCTGTGGGGGAAGACGGTGTGAAGATGGCGCGGAGGATAGATGTGCTGACGAGACGCTGTCGTCGTCCCATATTGAAACGGGGAGCTTTTCGTATACTCCACGGCGCGTTTGTAGAATGCTCAGAGAAGGCTGAGGATGTGCGTTGGGAGCTAAGATCGTCGAAGAATCACTACGTCATTCTTGGCGTCGGAACGCGTTCACGCGCCCGGTACGCTAACACTATGGAATTACCGTAGTTTCAGCATCGTCGCCGCAGCAGGTGGGTCCCATCGTGAACTACACAGACTAGCCATTGAAGTTCCAGATCACATGCAACCCGGCGCGTCTATACATTGGAGGCTTGGAAAATGGACTGCACCGCGAGCTAATGGTATATAGCTACTTGGCCGCTGTTATGCAAGCGGCGCGACCTGCAGCGACGAGACAACGTTGTCTCCGGGTCGTTGACTGTTACGGTTTACGAAGGGATGTCTTGAGGGTCAGGTACCACCACTTGAGATAACAGTCGAGCTGGTTGCGACTGTTGCTTCAGCAGCCTCCACAAAGCAACATCACTTGAGTCAGCGACTCGAACAGCTTTCGCTCTCAGACAGATATCCCGGATGCGTATTGCAAACCGTGGTGGAGAGACGCAGGATGGCGGAAACACTTTCGGATTGGTTCACGGGCTAGATTGCCTGCATTAGTTTGCAGTAGGTTTGGCCAGGTAGTCTTCTGGTTATCTTGTCCTATCATATATGCGCTGAACTACACGCCCAGTCAGATATCCAACTACGCTCGCAGCAAGCGCACGCTCCCTGATGCCATTGTGGCTTAATTGGTCGAATGACAGCATCGAGCCGACTTGTCTTATCCCCCATAATCTGCCCTTCGGAGCAGCACCGAGCCTTGGCACTGATCTAGCCGCTAGTTCACATCACACCCCAGCTGAGCTGCATTGACGCTATTCTTGGGCCTCGTCCCAACGGGGAGGTCCAACTACTCCTTGCCCGCGTTTGAGAGAGGCCGGCACCCACATACCGCAGCGATCCGTGAGCTGCATTTCTCCCGATCGGCCTCTCTTTCGGGGATATGGCTAATTTGCGGCCGGTCCCCCCTCCGCCAAAGTTATAACGACATGGTGGCTTCGATTAGCATATAGGATGATGTTTGGCTCGGGCCTACTGAATCGCCTTTGGGGGGCGTAACCAGAGAATGGCGAGGTTGGTGCGATCGTTGTGTGTGGCACTGTACGACAGATGAACCGATTGATGCATGAAACCATTGCAAGCCATCGCCACCAGAATACTGGATCTCCGCTAACGACTCGAAGTTGTCGAAAGGGCGCCAGAGGTTGGTATCGGCACCGAGTGAGCTCCTGCATAGTTTGACGGAGGTCTCGTGTCAGCATCTAGTCCATTCTTTTTAATGGCTTGCATGGCTTGTGCAACCTTTCACCTCTTTTTATTCATCAGTTGCACCCTCGGTCCTGCTGTGACACTACCATACCTTCCTTTCTTATCATCTCCATTTCTTTTTACGATCCGAGCAGGTACTCGGTGCGGCGACTTCTTCCAACTCGACCTTTTCCAATCAATTTACCCTACTCGACAAACATCCCACAACAACAACGATAATAACTACAGGTACCGTCGAGATGGCTGCCGCTGATACCCAAGCACCTACCGAGCCTGTACTTACAGAGCCTGCGCCGGCCCTCCCCGACTACGTGACCGACCCCGATGCAGTTCTCAAAGACCAAGCGCACTGGCGCTATGGCAAGGCTCCGGACTACTCGAAGACTAGAAAGGTGTTCGCCGAGAGTAAGTACAATATATGTCTCTGAAGTTTAGTCGACCATCGGATTCCCCTCTCAGTCCGCATTAGCGTACCCTTGTACCGCCTGTCAAAGACGGTACACGGCTAACTCATATGACCAGCTAAGACCATGTCACACGAGGCGAATTCCCTTCCTCAACTGGTGGAGAACCTGGTCAAGAACTGGGAAGTCGAAGCGTCGTTCAAACCCACCCTGTCCGATTGGCGTACTGTCGACCACGCCAACTACTCCTTCGCCATCAATGGGTCAGAGCCTCAGAATGCTGAGCACATGCTCAAACTGGGCACGTACAATGCCATTATCGCCCCGAACGAGTACTATTCACCCGAGTACTCGGACTTCGCCAGCAGCCACAAGACGTTCAAGCGGATGATGCCAACATTCGCATGGGAAGTACTCGAGGTCTACAGCGGTCCACCGACGGTGTCGTTC
Organism: Darksidea phi; assembly: GCA_030770425.1. Lineage (NCBI taxonomy): Eukaryota > Fungi > Ascomycota > Dothideomycetes > Pleosporales > Lentitheciaceae > Darksidea > Darksidea phi. The sequence continues at coordinate 154,327 of JASJFT010000089.1, forward strand.
AGGTGGCGCCACTGGGGTGTCATGAAGAACGCCTATGTCGGCTTCAACAAGTGAGAGCTCATGTTGCATGCCGTGACTACTAGCTGACAGGTTGATAGTAAGGGAGAGAAGGTGACGGCAAAGGCACATGGTGGCGCCATCGACATCCAGGGAGTTACGGTAGCTACGGTTAACGAGAAGCTTCAGCTACAATCCGTCCGTACCTGGTTCGACCCAATGGACATGTTCCGGCAGATTGCCCCAGATGGTGTTGTCAAGAAAGACACCGTTGACAAGAGCCTATCTCCGGGTGACGCGATAGACAGTGATCAGAAGGTCGACATTCACCAGAAGCTGCGACCGTTAGAGACATCGACTGCCACGATTCCCAACGACCATCCGTCGGTAGACGCACAGAAGTTGATGGAAGGTGCCGGATGCCCCTTCGCTAGCATGAGCCCGAAAGAGGCGGTAGCTCCCTTTCCCCCAGCGGTTGTGGACGACGCTGTGAAGGCGTCTAGCAATTCGGACAAGCTCTCTCACCCTAATCTTCCGCTACGCGAGTCAACGGTAGAGGTGTTGAAGTTGGGGGAGCAGGAAGGAGCTAGCCAGGATCCCTACATTACGCCTCCGACCAGGTCGAGCTCTTAGCGTGCGGCGTAGACATACAGGAAGTATACATGGACGGCGTTGGTTGGAGTTTGGGGTCGGCACTTCTATCTCCTTAACTCTGGAACTACGCAAGGTTGCTCTTCAGCTAGATGCTAGGTATTTTGAATTAGCATTATCGAATATCTGTGAGTCAAGCTTGCACGCAGGATGCACACACAAGCACGGCTCTCGGGGTTTTGCATGGTGGAGACTGTGACGTTACTATTCACGGTCGCCTAACGTTTGCGGCCTGAGGCATTCAGGTTCAAATGTTCTCTTGCCCTTTGACAGGTTTACCCGGCTGAAGCCTATCAGGAGCGGTAATCTACGGCAACACATTGCCGCCGTGGCCCCTGAGGATGGCGGGTAGTTTGTATATTTGGCACCGGGCAACGATGACTCTTCGGTTTCAGCTTGTCGTCGGTCCTCGGATCTGGGTGAGCAGCAGGCATCGCGCCTGGAACGCGGCGCGGAGGATCACGGTGTCAGCAGACTTTGGTGGTGCCGACAGTAGCCTTTGGTCACGTCGGTAAGAGCAGGATTTTCTTTGACAGCGGCGTGATGGTGACTGGAGTTCCGAGGAGGGTGAGGGTTCCGCCTAGGTCAAGTGCCGTGGTTGGGGCCCGTGGCAGTGGTGTTGACTCAGCCGGGGGCAGGGCGATTTTCCTTTCCTGCTTCTTTGTCGGAACGACTCGGGCTGCGAACCACGGTCGCAAGCCACTCGATCGCCATGTTGTGAACGCATTCTGGAAGCTCAAAGAAATCTCTGCGCGTGGAAGCCCAGCTGGTGCGGTGTGTGGCTGAGCGCGATCGCCGTCGCATCGAGGGCGGGCTTGTCGTAACTGGACACGACACAGTTGGGATGGATTCGGCCTAGGCCCATGATGACACGCAGCACGAAGCCACCAGACTTATTCACGGCCAAGCCGGCTACGGCGTCGGCGTCTTCGTCTTCTGCGCACGAACGGCTACGGCCGACACGGTAGGGCCTGTGTCTATGTGCGGTTGTTTGCAGCGTTGCATTCAGGCCACCGTGGAACGATGAGGCATTTTGCGCGCGGTAGAGAGCCAGACCTCGATACGACCGTCTGTAATTACGTGCAGGCCTGAGACATGGGGGCAGCGATAGCCGCCAAGCGGAGCATGACGATCGGGGGCAGCGGGAAGACGGCAAATATGACTGGGAAGGGGGCCTTTTGTCATGCTCAAGGCAGCAAAATGCGCCGTTTTTGGAGGCTTGTCGCGCAGCCACCAAAGGGGTCGGCCAATGCGAGCGTGTCCGACTATGGCTAACAGCGTCACTGTCGTTGGCTGGGCCGGCGTTCAGCGGGGAGTTGCATGCGCAATCAAGGAGCGGGTGCTGAGTGCCGTTGAAGGGGGCGCATTGGGTGGGCAGTTCGAGAGCGCACGAGGCGCCTTCGATGGGGTCCCCGTCGCCCAGGACGCTCTTTGGAATGCTGAGCCTCGAACAAAGGCAGTGTCAACGGGTGCAGCGTCGGCGGCGGCCTGCGTGCGATGGGTTCGTGCGAAGTTTGAGAGAACAGCAGCGTAGCAAGCAGCGTAGCAAGCAGCATAGCAAGCAGCATAGCAAGCAGCGTCGCAAGCGCAAGCAGCGCGGCCACGATGCTCATAGCAAGCAACCAGCAGCGGATGGCAAACGTGTTCCGACAGGCATCGCCGCCGTGTGGGCGAAAAGTGGTGAATGGATGGGTGGTGGCAAAGCCTGCGGAGTCATAGTGGACGTGCACGGACGCGGGTTGGGCTGGTGCTTGCTGCTGCTGCGATATAGAGCATCCGCCCCCAGCCTTTGGCGTGCCTCTCCCCCCCAAGACCCCAAGACACGATGACTACCAGCATGGCACCTCTCTCGATAGCCCTCGGACGGCCCTTTGGCTCGAAAATCTGAGTGCGCAGCGCATCTGCCGCTTCTCAGGTTGCTCTTACCATCGCACTCCGCTCGCCCCCCGCTACCGACGTCTATCTGGCCCGTCTGAGTCTTCGTCCTTTGTCCGTCAGCCAGCAGCGAACAAACGCGCCGCCAGCTGCCGCCACCCCTCCCCCCTCGCTGCCTACCTTCGCGACTCATCCCGTCAAACGAACCCTGGAGTGATTCATCCTCGCCGCCTTTTTATATCCCTCCTGCCCGTACCTGCATCCAACTTCGACAACCTCTCCCGCCCTCGTCGGATTCGTGGCCTTGCCTGCCTCACCGAGCCCGCTCCGACCCCCGACCGCCTCTCCGCTCAACCACCCACCATCGCAACCACTCACCCGTCCATCTCCGCCTTTTTGCACCTCTCTATGCCCTCGCCGCCGATAATAAACTTCTGATAAATTCTCCAGCCCGCACCATACTTTCGACGACGTTCGAGGCCTTCAGCTCGTGACACCGTATCCGGTTGTCGCTACATTGAACACCTCCTGCATCACATCGAAATAGACGCCATGTACCTTGCCGATTCCACTGCTCCAGTAACTCGTCGCCCAGAAATCACCGTCGCCACCTCCGAATACAAGACCGTCTTCGGCTTCACCTGCTAGTCCCCCGCACCTTCGGATCTTTGAGCTTCCGTGTTAGCACCCGCTACCACTCGAGCTTAGCTTTCGGAGTGTCTGCGAACAGGTGTTGCCCAGTCTTATTCTGGTGATTTCTGCGGCTGACGGTTACTGGAGGTCTCTCTGGTGAGCGCTTGGAGCCCGTCCGATCACAGTACAGCTGCTCGAACATCGCATCCTCCCGCACCCCGTCAAACGCCCCTATTGTCTTCCGATTGTATCTGCACCGTTTCCGATCTGCTCCGACTCGACTACTCATCATTTGTGCAGATCCTAGTCAATCGACTCTTCTACACAATTCCGAATAACCAAGCCGAACAACAAATCGAAGACGCAGCAAGTTGCTGAGATTTAAGCCAAAATCTCTCAAAAAAATCACAAGACGCAGACGTAGGGTTACTCTCGTACGATTCGTCTACCGGTTCCGTTCTGATCACTCCACCACCACGCCTTCCCATACTACTCTTGGTCTACCGCAAGGTCAGCACTTCGAGACGTAATACCAAGGCGCACCCCCTCTCCACTCACTCTTTATTACCAACTGTTTCCTAGCTAGGTTACGCTTTCCTACACCTTCTACCTCAACATGACCCTTGACACTTACCCTCCCTTTGGCACTGCTTCTACAAGAAGTCATCCATACGCCCCATCTCTTTCTTCGTCCGCCTCTTCTTCGACCTCTTCAGTCTTTTCAGACGCCGCTTCTCAAACCTCCAGCTCGACCACTGCATCCACGCACTCCGTGTCCAATGCATGGGAAGAAGACTGGAGCTTGAGGGGGCCTCAGGTTGTACCGGGAAGCTCGATTGACCCGGCCGCTTTTGCGCCCATCGCCAGAGTCAACACGTTTCCTCAGTATCAGCCATCGGCATGCCGGGAAACCGCCGTGAAGAGGGTTCTACCCCCTCTGCGAACGGACCTTGCTGCCCCTGTGGAGCAGCGACTGCACCCGCGCCGCTCGTCAACAACTCTCAACCATAGACAGCCTCCCCAACTCGTTCGACAAAGCGATCGCAAGGTCAACTTCGTCGACTGCCTCGTCGGTCAGTATTAACGACATTCTGCTTCCATGCCCATTCGCTGATTTTGTCTCGAAGATTCTGCAACACAGATGGTTGAGGTTATCTGGCCCACGTCTGCTCCATCAAGCCGATGCGAGACTGCGGCCCGGGGTGTTCTGCCACTCCGAACTTTCATCCAGGAAACCCTTCGCCGCTCCCGCACTAGCTATAGCACCCTGCAGGTTGCTTTGTACTATCTGATACTTATCAAGGCTCACGTGCCGAAGCATGACTTCACTATGGAGCAGCCCGAGGATGTTGCATCCCTGCGCGCTCTGCAATGCGGTCGTCGCATGTTCCTTGCTGCCCTTATCCTGGCGTCAAAGTATCTACAAGACCGTAACTACTCTGCCCGGGCTTGGAGCAAGATTTCCGGACTGAAAGTATGCGAGATCAATACTAATGAGATGGCTTTCCTTGCCGCGGTCAACTGGAAGCTCCACATCACTGATCCCATATGGGAAAAATGGCAGGAGGTCGTCCTACGACACACCCCGTCAAACCCGCCTGCGTCTCCTGGTGCCTGCATTCCGAACACTTGGAGAGCCATCATCCCATGCTTGACACCTGAGTTGGATATCATTAGTATTACTCCAAAGACTCCCATCACTCCTGTCCGGCCGGCAATGCCGTCGCAACTCAGCTCCTACAGCCCCTATAGCCTCCGCACCCCCCTTTCAGAGGGGTTTGGCTCGCAGGAAAGCACGCCTACCCCATCCCACTACAAAGTGCCCCGCTTCCTGGAGCCGAAGCCGGACCTTCTTCCGCCTACGCCACCCTTTGCGCGCTTGGGTCCCTTGCCTACGCCTTGCCTGACGCCCCAATCCATTGTCTCCAATACTCCTGCAGCGGGTGTTGTGGCATTTGGATCAAGGCGTCCGTCCATGTGCTCCGCGATGGCACAGGCACAGAGCTCGTCACTGGCGCGCTCTTGTGTCGATCAGTACAATCCTGGCATTCGCAATGGCTTGGAAGCTTATCACTTCCCCAGCCGACGTCCGTCTCTGGCTCCCTCTACCACGTCTTCAGCTTCATCGCCAGAGTCTATGGTCACAGACAACTCTCGCTCGTCTCGTGCTTCCTCGATCTCGTCAGTCTCGTCCGCTGGCTGGGCGCCGAATCAGGCCAAATTGGCCCGATTGGCGACATGCCGCAACGCGAGACTGCCGTATCCTGCACTTTCAAAGTGCAAGGAACAGTGCGAGTATGCTCCTAGCGAGCCCATGTCGTCGCCAGACCTTGAGAGCTTTCACATTGATGACTCCGAAGCCACGCCGGTCAAGGTTGATAGCCCCGCTGACATTTCCGTCGCCTCTACCAAGGCGAGCCGGAAGCGCGGTCGATCATCTGTCGATCTCCAGCAAAACGTTCGCAACTTGCTCCATACCTCCCGCTCTTCGTCTTTCCTCCGTGGCGAGGCGACTGTACTTCCCGATCGCTCGATCGCCCAGTCATTCGTCCGCTCTGGAGGCCGAACGCCTTCGTCTAGCACCAGGCCGAAGGGGCTGCAGTCCCCCCAGCGCTCGGTGTCGGAGTACCGCGTACCCATTCAGAAAGATTTCGGGAAGAAACGAACGTGCTGTGGAACCGAAGCTGCTGTGACCTTTCGCCGAGAAGGCCCAGGCATGTGGGAAGGCGTGTTGTAGCATCCCCGTCTGAAACTACTGAACAAGTCGACAGCCTATAGGCGGACTTGAAGAATAAGATGGCACATAGATGCCTTCCAATTCACATCCACATCTCTCTACACCTCCGCTGTGTATATTCTCCTTCTCTCCCGACCCGAAAACCGGCTTGTACGAGTTGAGGAAAACGCTTTTCCTGTACCTCCCTTGATATCATTTGATTTACACGTCAGTATCACTTATTTGATTTTTCTTTTTGACACTACTTTTGCTCCGGCGTTTAGAATGCTCTGCGGAGCTAGGAATGGGTCGTCCTTAATGGGTGCATATCTGTCACGGCTCGAGACAGTGGGAGTTGCACAGTTTGGTGTGCTGGTGCATTCGCGGATGGATGGGTTGCAATGAATGAGGAATAGTATGGTGTACGCTTATTAGGGTAGTAGTAGGCAGACCAAGGATTTGATTCCTTACCTTTATCACTAGCCTTTGATTGATGCGGTGTGCCTGTTCGTTGGGTGAGGAGTGGATGTTAGCAGCCATGACGCAGTTCTTGATGGGACATTGCTGTGGTTGTGATGGTAGGTATGCAGACTGGGCGTGGCTGATGACTCTGATGCGCACTTTTAATTACAGAATTCATGGACGATACGATCGACTTCTTACATAGCCGCAATCTGCTTAGGGAGATGGCAAGCCATCCAGCGAAATGTGACTTGCAGAAAACGGGCCTCAGAAAGTGTGGCAACCTCCTCGACACAGATGCCAGAGTGAAATCGATTGACCACCATCGACATTTTCCATCCTTTTCTTTTGTGCCAGGGGCGTAATTTCTTCCCAGCTTCATGGTAACGACATGCATGCACGTCCATTCCTATTCCATTCGAGGCAGCGGTACGGCGTTCAACGAGTCGATAAATGTATAGGGGGGGAACTACGGCAGTAGCTCGTACAGACTCACAACGATATATTGGTATCATGAGGAGTTTGTGGCCCTTTCAGCTGCTTGGCGATTGGCTTTGGATTCAGCTTTGACTCGGACTTTACTACAGCACATGTTGAAGGTTGGTCAACTAACCTCTCTACTAAATGTGGACCCAATAATATGTGTATTTGACTATGGGTGACAAGACGTCTGGGCCGATTTGCCCTGAACCAGGCAAGTCTGATGGGTGAGGGATTGAGAGTAGATGGGACACTGTCACTTGCTGCTATCTACCCTTCCGCTTGCTCTTCATTCTCTCGTTCCTCCTCTGCAAGCCGTACCGCTTCATCCAGTTCCTCACTCGTCAACTCTTCAGTCGGCACCCTATGCTTTGGCAGACCTTCCGCCATCTCCCGGGCTGCAGCCTCGGCTGGATCCTTCGTTGGACTCTCATGCAGGACGTCGCTCAGCTCACGGTCGTGAGTTGACGGGTTGGTCATCGTGGTTGAGCCCGGCCGCCGTAAGTCCGACTTGGAACGATGAACTTGTGCGGCGTTCAGGAGCGCGGGCTTCGAGGTTGGACGGTCACCGAACCCCCTAATTATTGTTCCTGCAGGATCTGGTCTCGACGACGGCTCAAGAGGTTTCCTCGGACTAGCGCCCTTGTCTGGGAAGCTCTCCCTGGATCCATCGGATTTAACGGCGTCCGTCCCCTCTTCGACGGAAAAGTGATGTTGGCTATCCTCAGCCGGTTCGACCTCCTCAATCGAAAACACTCCAGACTCGGCCTCCTCGTGGTTCTTCAGCGCTGCCAGTCGTGCCAGTTTGGCAGCTTCATCAATCTCCTGCTGCGACCTTTTATCAACGGTTCGCCCTCGCTCCAGCTGTTGAATTCTTCTTTGTTGATGCTGCCGCTTTTTCGAACGCGTTCGATGTCCTAGGCCCTTCTTCTCTAGGAACTTATCGATTTGATCTGATTGTCCCTTTTCATTGGGTTTGGCTTTGACCCTTTCGAACTTGCTGGGGCCTGTGAGTACAACGCTGTTTTGACGGTGTTTCAACCTTTGCTTTTTTGACTGTTGCTGGCCCGACCGTTGACCCCGTTGTGCCTCGCTAGACTGCGCTGTTTCCCCCAATGGCGCGCTTGGAGCAATTTCCGTCGGGCAATAGTCAGACTTTGCAGGAAGTTTGCCCGCAACCTTGATTGAGAATGACCGGTCTGGTCTCTAACCAGGCGGTATCCGTACGCCAGTGAACATCTTGACGTACCCAAACGGCAACGTATGTAGGACCTACAGATGGAGGTACCAATTAGTAATGCTCACAGGGGGGATGTCGTCCCTGTCGTCTCAACCTAGAGATTGTGTCGCTCGCAAGACTTTTGGGCCACGTACCATAGGATGCTCTGTAAATCGCCAGTGCGGATTCTTCAGTGTCCTGATCTCTCCTTGTGACGAGCTACGGTCTATGACCTGCACCTCGCCGAGTTGGCTTGCAGCTTTGTGTACAAGCTCCTGGAATTCGGGATATTCCCGGGTGCGAAGGCAGGAAGCGAGACCGTCCCACCATAAGGTGAATAGCGTACGGAAGTACAAGGTCTAGGGGGACACAATGTTAGCAAAGCTTATCGAGAGGGTTGTCAGCACCTATCGTATCAGGCTAGAAAGTGCGCTGTATTATAGACTATGGCGCATTTCTATGGCCAAGGTACGTACCGTATTGCGAAGGACGTTATCTGGGTTGTACTTCCAACAGTGCTCACATGATACCTGCCAGAAGGGCGTGATGGCCCAAACGAAAAAGATGTTGAAAAACATCATAGTGAGACAACCCACACGGCGGTCTTGTAGCTCGATGATGGCGATGCCGTCTGAAGTTTCCATCGTATTCTTGAGTAGATCGGTGGCGGCATCGTCATCGAAATGATGGAAGGAGAGATTGAACAACCGAAAGATACGTTTTCCGTTTTCTGTGCTGTGGTCGCTGCGAGATGATCAGTATACAAAGTCGGAAGCAGGTGCCTCTGGCAGGACCACGACAAGCGTGGCGAGGAACCGTACCTTCTAGCGTAAGCGGGCGGATTGATGGCATTGACCGATTCTTCGATCACCCTGAGATGTTCCGACCTGGAAGTATGCTCCTTCCACGCAGCAGGGTTGGGATGCAGATCTGAAATACAGAAACGAAGGGGCGAGACACCCGATCTTGTTCGACTCTCGTTGATTTTCTGCTCGAAGACCGGCGTCGGACCACCGCTGCCAGCGCAAAACTCGAAAACTTCAAGCTCACGCTTGTCCAGTTGACTAACCTCGTCGATAACTTTTGCCAGTTGTTTGCACGCGGTGATAGCTGGTGAGTCGTATTGGAGTGGTACGATCTGGCGTGTCCATTGCTTGGTGAGAACATTCTGGCAGGTTTGGCGGACTTTCAGGGGTGTCGACTCGTAATCGCACCACTCCCAAGCTCTGTGGGCTCTCGGAGGGTACACAGTGTTGGAAAGGTCCAAGATACTTTGATGTAACCACACAAGCCACGTAGTCCAAGGCAATGGTGCTGCGGCGGGAGGAGTGATTGGAGTTTCATCTGGACGTTGTGCCGACGGCGAGATTACAGATTGCTGGCGTTTATTTTCCTCTGGACTCTGCCCCTCAAAGCTGAAGCTTGAGCGAAAACGATCCTTGCTCTCAACCGTATAGTAGACATCATCTTTCCAGAGATTCGTGGTCGAGTCGTGTCGGGATGACTCTTTGACATTGCCATCGCCTGATCGTGGATTCGGGTTACCTTCCGTCTCATGCACATTGGAAGATGGCATCCAAGGATCGGCACCCGACAGTGCGGGTGCTGTTTCGCCTTCTGTGCCAGCTGCAGAGCTCGAGGTACCTGGAGATGCCGGAGGACTGGAGGCTGTGCTACGAAACTCATCATCGGAACGATCGGAAGTAGCCATTTTTATTGAATGAGGAAATTGGAGCGAAAGAAGTGTAGAAATGTAATGGGAGACGATAGGCAGATGCTTCTGAACGAATGCTCTACGAGGTCGACGGTGGAAAATCCTAAGCGACGTATAAGCAATCCATTACCTGGCTCAGTGTCTTGCAGTTTCCAAAGAGCTAGCGAGGTGGAAGTAACATACCAACGTCAGTAGCGCAAGTGCGGCGAAGAAGTGACGTCGGATGGAGCTTAAGACGCTTGTCGATACTAGTGCGACGTACAAAGGCGGTTAGCTCATTCTGGAACCATCCCCGCAATGGAGAAATCAGCTGCTACACATAGTCGATCAAATGAACTTTGAGGAGCATTCAAAGCTTGTTAGTAGCGGCTCACAAAACAACGCAGTTCTTAGGCTACAACGATTTGGGCTGGGATCCCTCCAGATTAGCTTTGCTGACCTTTGCTAACCTTTGCCGACCTTTTATGACTCAGCCAAGTGCTGTCAATACATCTTTTCGATCGCTCATTCGGCTGGAGGTGGCAGAAACATAACATCGTTCTTCACGGCGAGGAGAACAACGAGCATGCTAAACGGAGCTATGCGTAGATTATCTGTCGGGGAGAGCTCTTGACAAGTGATACTCTCCAGAGACGTATGCAGTTAGACGTAGAACACGGGTGGCCGACATAGTCCGGCGTATTGGTGGCTGACGGTGCAATCAAAAGCAACATTAAGACTGTTGATCACAGAATACACCACGAAGAAGTCAAGCTTGAGTCAAAGGCGTGTGCACATAGGCCCCTAATAAGAGTCGCTATCTGTCAGCCATAATTGCTTTTAGCCTTCTATCCCCTACGCCCGGTACAGGTGGCCCACGATCACCGGAAATACCGACAACATTTCATAGCGAATCCTCACAATTGCCGAATGAGATTCTGCAGTTCATCGCCACGCCACCGCCACGCACAGCCACACATCCACAACACTGGAAATGGCAACTCTACGCGGTCAGCCAACCTCACCGAACAAGCCCAACTACCACATGCGGCTATCTTGCGTACGCCACGCATCGTCTTCCCCTTATACCGGTATCCACTTCAACAAAAAGATGAGAATTTTTTTGGAGTCTTGGCCCAGTCAAAGCAATTTCCACCACCTGAAAACACAGTACCCTTCTAGAAGGACGCATCATCGTTCTATTCTTAGATACGAAGGCGTCCGCGTTTGAGCTGTCCATTTCCAGGGCCTCGCACCGGATACAGAGGGGCGGCGTTCCAACACCGTGTCCCAAACCGAAACGAACGAGACACACAAGACGCAGAGTGGATGATGGCGTTTGTTTTGCTGATGAAACCAGCATATTCTCAAGTGGAAACTAAAACGTCAATGCAAAACAATACGTCGTTTGACAAAAGTTTGATGAACTGCGCAAAAGGTTGTGACGTTGTTTCAGGGGACCCGTTATTTTTCGGCCCCGGTGCCTCAGGTGTCAACCTGTCAGACTTGCCACTCTGTCATCGCAAGACGTCGTCTATTGATGCTTCATGCTTCATCATCAAACACACGAAACTTGTACGAGCCAGAGTTAAAGCGACCGGTATCTTTATCCCAATCGAGCTGTACCTCGCGTGTACACCCAAAGAAAGTGAAGAGAAACCCGAACGCCCTCGTTCTCACCGTCAGCTTGCTCTCGGTTCTTCCATTCCAGTCATAGCGCACCTAGGCAACCCGCCACATTACGCCTTCCTAAGCCCCCTCGCACCTCACTCTCGGTTCTGCCTCGTAAAGGCCAGTGATATCATCCACTATCCACTTGGCCTTTCCCAGCTCTATTCCCAGTCGGTTCCCATATCGCATTTAATATGCGAATGGGAGCTTGGTCATTAGGAGGTACCATCCTAGCTGTGTTGTGGAGCCTTTCATGTTAACACACATCGGCCTTGGCCGTTGCCGATCATCCATTGCTTCCAGGCTTTGGTTGACAAAGATGGACAACCGCTGCAGCATAGATGTCAGAAATCAAGATCCCGAAAGATGTGCGCAGGATGATTGATTGCTCGGAGAATTAAGCATGTATTTTGGTCGCTTTCGTGGTCCGAAATAGGCTATTCTATGCATGTCTGCATGCGCTGCTGCGACTTTCGCTCTCAGATGCGAATCGTAAATAGTAGGTATGATGTACAGGATTAATAGTGAGTAAATTTAGAATATGCAAATGCGATGCGATGAGCCTCCCTGTATGTCATGCGCGTGGTATCATAGAAATCGACAACACCGGGAAATGCAAGGAAAAACGCCGAAGCCATGTCTGCCTGTACCGTAATGGCCCCTCATGCTGCCTCCGAACGCCATAGAAGTCGGTGTCTAATTGCTGTCTTCGCTCGTCGCATCGCTCGCCGAAGCCGATGTCGACTTGTCGGATGCGACCGGACCAAGTGTCCACACCCAGTTTCTTCTTCGCTTTCGCCGCCCAGCAACAGGCGTCTCGGGACACGAATCGCTATCCGATTCCGAAGAGTCTCGCTTGTCACCTGCGCGGGGTGCCCTCGGCCGAGGCGAACTTTCCAGCGATGAGAAGGCGGAGCTGAGGGGTTTGGAGGAAGACTGGGAGGAAGGCGAGGATGGGGCGTCTGATGATGTGGTCTCGACCGAGACTGACGCTTCCGATGGTTCCGACTCGGTGGATGTGGTGGTGGCGAGCGACGATAAGGTTGAGCCAGACGAGTCGAGGTCTGAATGGGCCATGGTGTATTTCACTGTCGTGATTTCCTCTTCGAGCGGGGTGCGGAAGGACACCTTCTTCTCGGCTGGGAACAGCGGTCTTGCGGCCGCCATCTTCCGTGGTGCAAGTGAGCGCGCCAGGCTGTTGGTGAGGACCGAGGTCAGGTTGTGGGGCTGCTTGTAGGGTATCACAACGGTGGCGGAGTCGGTAGAGGCCGATGTGAGGCCGGACGAAAGCGTAGATGCGGAGCTGGGGGTCGAGGCGCTGGAGGTGTCGCAGCTGCTGTCGATGCAGAGGCGCGGGCGAGAGGGGCGGCCCGCTGGTGTGCTGGGGACGGGCTGCTCATAGGCGTTGGAGAAGGTGTTGCGGACGGTAGGGGAGACGGCGCTCAGGGTGTCCAGTCGCAGGCTGGTGGAGCCTTTACCGAAAGTGCGTACGGGCTGGGTGTCCAGGCGCAGCTTGGGACGCTGGGGGAGGGCAGGTGGGTGGGCTATTATGGGCAGCGAGGCGGCCATGGTGAGGGGGTCGCGTGGACAGTACGTGGATGGCATCGAGTGTGATATAGTCGCCAGCATGATGCGAGTAGAGGGCGACGTGCAGCGGGATCGTGACCGCGTTCGTGGGCGCAGGGCCAGATAAGAGGGGAGCCGTCAGCGTCGTGGAGACCTCGTGTACGGCTTCGTATTCTGGCTGATGAGGGGCCGGGGGGTCGCGGGAAGCTCGCAGCGATCACGAAGACGGCTTGGGGCAGCTGGCGCTATATAGTGGCCGGCGAGCAGGAGGCGCCCCGCCATGGCTGCGGGCGTGTCTGGAGACTCCTCGACAAGATGCAGCATGTACAGGCGCGGAGCTATTTTGGGCCTCGCCACCAGTGGGCCCGTGCGCCTCTGCTTCTCCCGCGCCTGCACGAACGCTCGGTATTGCCAATACCGCGACCACGGCGGCTGCCCTTGGCCGACGGCTCTGCTTCATGCGCGTTTCGAAGCTGCGTCCGTTGCGCGTACAGCGTTGCGATACCTCCCCGCGAGTGCCTGCCCAGCGCCTCCCTGGGCCAGCACCCACGGCATGACCACCCCTCGCAGGAGGGAGCTCAAGCGCCAGCTCGACTCCACCATCCTCCATTTTGTAGGTAAGCACCAGCTCAGGCAACCCGTAGCGGGCAGCGCCTCGCTGGAGCTAGGGACTCCGCTAGACGTCAAAACGCTCACAGCTAACGTGTTCTCTGCTCCAAAAAGGACTACGATGCCTTCTACGCCAGTGTAATCGAGGCTGAAACCCCCTCTCTACGGACGCGTCCGCTGGCTGTGCAGCAGAAACAGATTGTCGTCACGTGCAACTACGAGGCGCGGCGCAGAGTACGACTGCCTTTCCACCCGTCACATGTTCCACTTCCGGCGCGTGGACATCTCGTTGCCGTCAGCGTGCTGACCCCCGCAGGGCTTGTACAAGCTGCAGCTCATCTCAGAAGCGAAGAAAGTCTGTCCGGACGTGGTCATCGTCCTAGGCGAAGACCTAACGCGCTTCAGAAATGCCTCCAAGGAGCTGTATGCCTTTCTTCGCTCCTTTTCATGGAACTCTCGGTGTGAGCGGCTGGGTTTCGATGAAGTAGGTCTATATTCTTGTCTTTCGTAAGCCTGTCATGTCTCAACACTGCCCTCAGCTATTCTTTCCTGTCTAAAACAGTCATACTTTTCCATATTAGTCATTTTCTTCCGCGCTCTGCTAGTCAGCGAATGTTAAGATGCGTCTATGTGCAGGTATGGATGGACGTCACCGATATAGTGGACTACAATGTCGGGCTCCTGAACCAAAATAACCTCGCCGACTCATTCTTCTTTCTCTCTAGGACCGATCCTACGTTAGGTTTCGCCTTTGATGCCTCCACTGTGGCTGGGCACACTTATCCGGAAACATCAGGTGCTCTAGGTAAGCCTGACACATCTGGCGCCTCGCTAGACAGAGGGCATCGCCTGGCCAAAATGTTGGTTGCGATCCTCTTCCAGCGATTGTGTTTTATGCGAGGACGCCAAGCAGACTTGGATGCTTGCTCCAATGCGCTGACGCGCAGTAGACGCTCTTTGGGATTCGTGGGATCCGTTGCGGCTTCGATTGCATCTCGGCAGCCACCTTGCACAGCATGTACGCCAAAGGCTTGAATCAGAGAAGGGTTACACATGCACAGTGGGCGTTTCCACCAACAAGCTCCTCTCGAAGCTTGTCGGTAACCTTTTTAAGCCGGACAATCAAACAACGTTACTGCCACCGTATACTTCCAACGATGGGCACGATAATGTAACCTCCTTCATAGACGACCATGAAGTCGGCAAGATACCTGGCATTGGTTTCAAGCTTGCACAAAAGTTGCGAGCACATGTACTGCAAAGACCTGCTGATTTCGACAACGGACTTGTATATGGCGGTACCAAAGAGAATGTGCGGGTTGGCGATATCAGAGCATGTTCTGGCATGGGTCCTGAAACGCTCGGACGGATTTTGGGAGGTCCCGGTGCCCCGCATGGCATGGGCGCTAAGTTGTGGGGGCTGTTGAATGGCTGCGATGACATTGAAGTTGGACAGGCGCGCGACGTCCCTACGCAAATTAGCATCGAGGACAGTTATACCCGCCTTATCACTTTGGACGAAGTGACAAGGGAGTTGCTGGTTCTTTCTAGGAGTTTACTAAGACGGATGCACGCTGACCTCCTCGAAGTCGATGAGGACATCCAGTCATCTACAAACGACGGCGCTAATGTTGCGGCAACTCCAAAGAAGCGCTGGCTAGCATACCCCAAAACCATTCGACTTTCGACCCGTCCACGGCCTCCGCAAAATTCGGACGGCAGTAGAAACCGTTCGTTTGCGCGTATCTCTCGCTCGGCGCCTATGCCCAATTTCATCTTCAATTTGAAGGAGAGCACCGGTAGTCTAGCTGAGCGCTTAGTGAAAGAGGCACTTTTGCCTTTGTTTCGAAAACTCCATCCGGAGAAGAGTGGGTGGAACTTGAGCTTGGTTAACGTTGCCGCGACAAGCATGGTTGATGCAGCAAGTGAGAAAGGCGGCGCGGGACGAGATATTGGGAAGATGTTCAAGCGGCAGGATGACGTGTTGAAACAGTGGAAGGTTTACGAAACGACTGGTCTAGAACAGACGAACGAAAAAGGTGATGTTTTGATGCAGGTCGAAGAGGTCTGGGATGAGAAAGAACTTGCCCCATTACCACCGCTAGCAAATTATTTTGAGGGTAAAGGTGGCTCCGAAGACATACCGACGCCATCCCAAGAAAACGACCTGGCGCTTGAGGATCGGTGGGAATCAGGAGACGAAGATATGATAGATGACGATTCGTACCGATGCGAAGAATGCGGAGGCGTTATGCCTTTCTTTGCTATGGGAGCCCACGCGAGGTGGCATGCGCAGGACTGACACTATGATACAATAATACCCAAAGAGATTTGACTGCGAAAGTTCAAGAAGTTGCAAGACAAGATGAGAGTCCACATTTGATTGTCCGCGAGCTATATTAAGATGTGCAAATAAATAAACATATATATATATAATCGGCCCTCATCTCTAGTATGATCTTCAAAGAGGACGCAATCCTCATTAGACACGGTAGGCTAGAGGTTTTAGGTGGAGCTCTAGAAGCCGGTCGGTGGGCACCTCGGCGTCGGTACTACACATGTGAATGCGTCAAGCTCGGCCGAGTGTAAGCTTGAACAACTCTCACCTGTCCTGGTGCTTCTGCTCCGATGCCACTCTCCACCTCTTCATTTTGTAATTGTGGGTCGCCAATAAAAGCAAAATGCCTGGTTCTTCGAGATTACCTGTCAGTCTGCGCGACACGTTCAATGCGCGGACCTCTGCGCGGGGACAGCAGCTTGCTGCACTGAATGTGGACCTGTACGTCTGCCTCGGCCTTTATTCATAGCTTGATTGATAGCTAATTACATGCGTTCGCAGCCTCCGGAATATCATTTTCACCCTCTTCGTCCTTCGCTGGACGCGCAAGCTCTTCTACCAGCTCAAAGGTCGCGGCCCTATCGGCTCAGTGATTGACATCTACACCTATCTCCGCCGCACCCTCTTCGGCATCTTCCTGCGTCTCCCCGGCGTTCGCACGAAGGTGCAAACCCAAGTCTCTGAATCGATCCTCAAGCTTGAGCGTAAACTTGTTCCGTCCGGTCCTGGCGTGCAGCGCATAACTAGTCTTCCGAGTGAAGGATGGAGTGGGGAGGATGTAAGGAAGAAGTTGGAAGAGTTGGCGGAGATGGAGCATACGAGATGGGAGGACGGGAGGGTTAGTGGGGCGGTGTATCATGGTGGGGATGAATTGATGCAGTTGCAGACGGAGGCTTTCGGGAAGTTTACCGTTGCAAACCCGATTCATCCTGATGTTTTCCCGGGTGTGAGGAAGATGGAAGCAGAGATTGTAGCCATGGTATGAAGTGTCTCAAGTACTAAGAGATCAAGAAATTGGAGGACTGACACGGCCAGGTACTATCACTTTTCAACGCCCCCCAAGGTGCGGTAGGCGTTACCACGAGCGGTGGTACTGAGTCGATCCTCATGGCCTGTCTCTCTGCACGCAACAAGGCCTATCACGAACGCAACGTCACCGAGCCCGAGATGATACTCCCGGAGACTGCCCATACTGCTTTCCGAAAGGCCGGTGAATACTTCAAGATTAAGATCCACTTGGTGGCCTGCAAAGCGCCCTCATACAGAGTCCACCTACCGTCTGTCTCGCGTCTCATCAACCCCAACACCGTTCTGCTCGTCGGTTCTGCACCGAACTTTCCACATGGCATCATCGATGACATCTCCGGCCTGTCAAAGCTTGCGCACAAGAAGAAGCTCCCACTACATGTAGACTGCTGTCTCGGCTCTTTCATCATTCCGCTTCTCCCCAAAGCAGGCTTTGATTTTGAGCCTTTTGACTTCAAGCTCAAAGGTGTGACCAGCATATCTTGCGATACGCACAAATACGGCTTTGCACCCAAGGGAAACAGCACCGTCCTCTACCGCTCCGACGAGTACCGCAAATACCAATACTTCATTTCGCCAGACTGGTCCGGCGGCGTTTACGCATCTCCTTCTATTGCTGGATCGCGCCCTGGTGCTCTGATTGCTGGATGCTGGGCTAGCTTAGTGAAGCAAGGCGAGAACGGCTACATAGACGCCTGCCACAAGATTGTCGGTGCAAAGCAACAGATCGAGTCCGCCATTCGTGAACGCCCGGAACTCTCCACTGACCTCAAAGTCATTGGTAAGCCCCTCGTCTCCGTCGTGGCCTTCCTCTCCAACACGCTCGACATCTACGACATCGCCGACGGCATGTCGGCAAAGGGCTGGCATCTTAATGCACTTCAGTCTCCACCGGCTATCCATGTTGCGGTGACCTTGCCCATTGTGCCGGTCGTGGACAAGTTGATTGGTGATTTGGTGGATGTTACGGAAGAGATTAAGGACGCGGAAAGGAGGAGAATAGCCGAGGGCAAGGGCGCAAAAGGCAAGGCTATGGGGGATACTGCCGCGCTCTATGGTGTTGCGGGGAGTTTGCCGAATAAAAGCGTGGTTGTGGATTTGGCGAAGGGGTTTCTGGATACGTTGTACAAGGCTTAGTGTGGAGAAGAGGGGTGGATGGATTATGTAGATAGCATTGGAGCGTATGCAGATTCATTGGCAGACTTGCATTTTGGCCAAATGAAAGCTGCAATAAAGCGTGAATTCTTAGTAAATTTTCACATTTGTTTGGAAACTGATGCATGTACAAAGCGATGATACAAGGAGGTTGTACAATTCTTCACGGAGATGCTGATGGAAGTCTCGCTGCGGTCTCTTCCAGAGGGAGCTTCACCCTTGGTCTCTTCAGGTCTTCTGCCGTTATACCGTTCACACCAACTTTTGTAATTCCCATCTTCGCCGGGTCGCCTTTCTTCACGAACTCGTACAGCCCTGTTATACGTTAGTTAATCCTCTAGCATTTGTCTTTTCCAACACCATCTACTCACCTGGTAGCTTGTTCCCTGCAAGCCTAAACGCATCCCTGACAACCTGCTCGTGCAAATCCCCCTTGACTTCAAAAATGACCTTACTAACCGCCACCCTCGCAGCCCAATGATCAAAACTGCCTTTCCCCTTTCCCATTCTGCTCTCGTTACCGCTCGTATACACGCCAATGTTGGCCGCTATCCGCATGTACATGCGGAACTTCATCCCACGAAGCCGCTTCTTGATTGTTTCTTCGGCGATACGGAGTTGGGTTGCGGAAATGCGTCGGTCGTGGTCGCGCATGCGGAGGCCATAGTCACCCCATACTACGGTTGTACCACGCGTGCTGCCGCCGGTGGGAACGCGACAGCGGCCTTTGCGCGATTTGCGGGATTCACCGGCTTTGGGGGCGAGCCAGTTTAGGCGGAGGGGAGTGGTTGTGAACGTGCGAAAGGCGGGTGCGAGGTATTTGGGGACGGAGGGTCTCGCGACGACTACATCTTGTCAGCAGAGCTCAGCGAAGCTTCAGTCAAGATGTCTACCTCGCGGTCGTGATGAAGAAAGCGTCATCTGGCTCAATTGAGCCGTCAGACTCTGTGCTATCCTCGGCGGCGGCATGGTGTCGATTGAGCAGTGAGTAGCATCAATGTCCATGTTCGATGTTTCAAGAAGTTCATGCCAAGATGTGGCTTGCTGTGTGGCTAGTGGCTACGCGCGTTTCACCGATACGGGCAGGCGCGTCCCGTGCTAAAGTGATTTCCATGTCGCGACCGTCATCGAACGCGTCTCGGGTTGTCTGTCTGCCTGCTCTTCACCCCTCGCCAGCACCGCTGTGTGTACCCACAACCATCTCACACACGGAACATTGTTGGCCGTCATCACGCATTGCTGTCCTTTGTTGTTTGATTAAGGATCAATTGTTCGATTGGAGATGCCGACGGATATCCGCAGTTTCTTTGGCGGCGGAGCGCGGGCGAGCCAGGGTAGTCAGGGCTCTCAGAAGAAAGATGAGGTACGTCAGCGCCTTACTGTGAGTGAGGGAGATGCCCAGATCCCTCACCTCTATCCCCACGCTCATACCTTGTTCTTCATGTCTTCGCACCTCGATCATCACTCAGCATGCCGCGAAGCGCAAACATCTTTTTCGCTTTTCAGGATGGCCTTACCCTAGGATGGCCTAGAACTAACAATCGACGTCAGAAATCTACCCCAAAGAAAGCCGCACCGAAGAAGCATTCCCGAGCTAGTCGCGTAGTAGATGATTCCGACGATGACGACGAGGTCGAGATAGCGAAGTAAGACAACTGGTCAAGGTACGGAGACATGCAGCTAATGGACGGCAGACCCAAGAAGGTGACCCCACAAAAACCCCCACCCAAGAAAGCGAAGGAGCCCTCACCCGAGCCCGAAGAGACCACCACGTCCGAATTCTTTGCGAGCAAGAACAAGCCAAAGCGATCCGAAGTCGTCAAAAAGAAGCCTGCCGCTCCAACGCCCAAAGCTACGCCGAAGGGAACACCAGCAAAAACAAACGGAAAGGCTTCGAAGACTGTTCCACCCGCGACGAATGGCAGGAGTTCCGGAAGGCCGAAGAAGCCGGTCACTTCATACGCCGAGCGAGATGACGATGATGAGTTTCCGGACGATGATTTGGACATGGCTGACGACATCTTTGGGGATAATTTCAAGAACGGCAAGAAGGACGATTACGTTGAAGTTCCGGCGAGCGATGACGATATTACGCCAATTGCCCTGCCACACCGCGCAACGCCCAGGAAGCCTGCCAAAAAGCAGCAGCCAATCAAGTATGATGACGACTTTGATCCTGAAGACGAAGACGTGGACATGAAAGACTTGGATGCGGAGGATGACTTTGTGGAGCCTGATGAAGAGGAACAAGCCATGAAGAGCAAGCCAAAGAAGACATCCATGGTCGGGCGCAAACGGAAGACACCAGAGCTTGACGACGATGAAGAGGAAGAGGAAGAGGAGGAAGTGAAGCCGAAGAAGGGACGCCCGAAGAAGGCTACTCCTGCAAAATCGCCGGTCAAGAAGAAGGCAAAGAAGGAGGAGGCTGTTGAGGATAAGAGTATTCAGGCCATTTATGACAGCATACCAACAGTACGGGCACCAACACCCCCACCAAAGGAAGAGGGCGCAAAATTCGACTGGAGGTCCAAAGCTGGAGGCGGAAATGCAGAGGCAGGACCGGTAGGTGGATCATCGGCAGAGATGCCCTCAGGCAGCGAGACATGCTTGGCGGGTCTGACCTTCGTCTTCACTGGCGTCCTGCAACAATGGGGTCGAACTGAAGCACAGGAGCTTGTTAAGCGTCATGGTGGCAAGGTCACAGGCGCACCAAGCAAGAAAACCGATTATGTCGTTTTGGGCCAGGATGCAGGCCCAAGCAAGCTACGGAAGATCCAAGATTTGAGCATCAAGACCATTGACGAAAATGGGCTGACCTTACTTATTGAAAAGCTGACGGCTGCTGGTAACCAAGGCGATTCCAAGGCGCAAGCTGCTTACAAGGAGAAGCAACGTAAAGAAGAGGAGAAGATCAAGGAGCAAGTGGCACAAATGGAGAAAGAGGAGAAAGCCAGGTTGAAAGCTCTGAAGGCTGCGGACACAGCTAGAGGTAGCAATCCTGCCTCTGCTGGTGCTTCTGCTGTTAACAGGGCTGCAGATCCGGCTGTTGACTCCCGTCTCTGGACCACCAAATACGCTCCTACCTCTCTGAATCAAATTTGCGGGAACAAGGCGACCGTAGAGAAACTACAGCGGTGGTTGCAAAGATTTCCAAAGAGCCTCAAGACAAATTTTAAGCTTGCTGGTGCCGATGGTAGTGGTGTTTTTCGCGCCGTCATGCTCCATGGTCCTCCAGGCATCGGGAAGACAACAGCTGCTCATCTGGTGGCCAAGATGGAGGGCTACGACATTGTTGAGAGCAATGCAAGCGACACCCGAAGCAAGAAGCTTGTGGAACAAGGTCTACGAGGTGTTCTCAGCACGAATTCTCTACGCGGATACTTTGCTGGTGACGGCAAGATTGTCGAGTCATCAAAAAAGAAGATGGTCTTGATCATGGACGAAGTCGATGGTATGTCTGCAGGAGATAGAGGTGGTGTGGGAGCTCTCGCTGCAGTGTGTAAGAAAACTGAGATTCCGATGATCTTGATTTGCAACGATAGGCGACTACCGAAGATGAAGCCATTCGACTTCGTTACCTACGATCTTCCGTTCCGACGACCGACTGTAGACCAGATTCGTTCTCGCATCATGACTATCGCGTTCCGAGAAGGACTGAAGATGCCCCCGCCAGTCGTTAACGCGTTGATCGAAGGGAGCCATGCCGATATCCGGCAGGTTGTCAATATGATTTCGACGGCTAAGCTCGATCAGGAAGCTATGGACTTCAGCAAAGGCAAAGAGATGTCGAAAGCCTGGCAAAAGCACGTGGTCTTGAAACCATGGGACATCACGCAAAAGATCCTCGGTGGGGGTATGTTTGCTGTAAGCAGCAAGGCTACTCTCAACGATAAGATTGAGCTGTATTTCAACGACCACGAGTTCAGCCCTCTTATGCTCCAGGAGAATTATCTTGGCACCAATCCTATGCGAGCTCTGCAATACGATGGCCCTGAGAAGAAGCTGAAACTGCTGGAGCTGGCCTCCGACGCTGCCGATAGCATCAGCGACGGCGACCTAGTCGACCGAATGATTCATGGCTCTCAACAACACTGGAGTCTGATGCCCACACATGCAGTTTTCGGTTTTGTTAGACCGGCGAGCTTCGTCGCTGGAAGCACAGCCGGCCACCAGACTCGCTTCACCAGCTGGCTCGGCAAGAATAGTTCTCAAAACAAGCTAACCCGCATGGTCAAGGAGATCCAAGCCCATATGCGATTACGCTCCTCCGGCGACCGACACGAAGTTCGACAACACTACATCCCTGTCTTCTGGAACCAGCTTTGCAAGCGGTTGGAGGAAGAGGGTAAGGAATCTGTCCCGGATATCATCGAGCTCATGGACAGTTATTTCTTAACCAAAGATGATTTCGATGCGATTATGGAGCTGGGCGTGGGGCCCATGGAGCAGGAGAAGCTCAGGATTGCATCGCAGTCAAAAGCGACGTTCACTAGGCTGTAAGTTTACCTATATTATCAACAAACTTACAATTAACGTTGTCGTAGATACAATCAACAATCCCACCCTCTACCATTTATGAAAGCATCTAATGTCGTCGCACCGAAGAAAGCCGCCAAAGAGAAACCTGATCTCGAAGAAGCGATTGACGAATCCGACGAAGAGGAGGTCATTAATGAGATCAAGGAAGAAGATGAGGAGGCAGACTTGTCGAAAGACAAGTATGTCAAGCAGCCGAAAAAGAAGGCTGCTGCGAAGAAGGCTGGTGGGGCGAAGCCTAGAGGCAAAAAGAGGGCTGCGGAAGACGATGAGGATGAGGAGAGCGAGGAAGAAGTTAAGCCAAAGGGGAAAGGGAAAGGCAAGGCTGCTGTGAAAAAGGGCAAGAAATGAGATTGACATAGTAAGGTGGATGAAAGAGTGTGGTTGTGGTGGTTTTCGAGACATGCATATGCCGTCGATTAGCTACGATGGCTTTCTGAATATCTTTCAAAGGTTTCGGAACAACGTTCTTGGAGGGAAATACCTATGCATATCCAGGCAGACGCGTTGTAACTGGATAGCGAGTTCATGATATGTCTGTAAATATATGTTATATGATGAACATACTAAACTTGATTCGCAAACCCTACTGTATTTCTGGATAGAAGTCGAGAGAGCTGTTGAGAAGATTCAGGTATGTATCATTACCTCGCCCCCTACTCGATACATTGATCCATTACTGCCTAGTAAGTTTTTGGTACATAAACTGGTATTGCTGATGTTCTCAATATTTCATCCTCGCTAAGGTTCCCTCTTCTGGATGCTGACCTTGAGTCATGATTCGTGCGACAGATTCGAAATATTTTGAACCCATCATGCTCATTACCATTCTTTCACACCCGAAATACCATCGTCGACATGGCCGTCTGCAAACGCTGTGCGAATATCGACCTCGACGATGCAGCCGTTCGCAACTTCTACCTGCTTGGCTACGTGCGCGCCATGGTAGCAACCGCCAAAGCAGGTTGTCCGGGCTGCAACTTTATCATAGAAGTAGCTGGCAGGCGAGGCATTGATATGGAAGCTAAACGATCTTTCCATGTCATGCTACGACGTTTGGGAGCACGGTCTCATAAAGTTGATGTTCACTTTGTTCGGCTCGAAGATGGGGAGGAGGATAGCGATAAAGGAGAAGAGGAATCTGGCACGGGAACAGGCGGAGAGTCTGGTGATGAAGATGATAAAGGTTCCAGTGATGAGAACAACGAGGAATCTGCGGACGATGAAGGTGAAGATGAAGATGAAGGTGGAGATGAAGAAGATTCCAAGGAAGACTCGCCAATACAGCTTAAGCTATGCTCGGCCTATGGTATGCATCTTTCAGATTTTTCTAGATAAAACACAGCTAGAGCGATTTCTCCCCAAGGTCCGCTCCCATGCAGTGTTTCGGTTAAGCGTTAAAAGGATCGTCCTAGAGCTAATATTCCAGGCGTGGAGAGGACACTCTACCACGATGTAGAACATGAAGATGACCAGCTTCCACCACGCCTAGTCTCTGCCCACTCTAACGACGAGGCGTGCTTTGATCTCGCAAGGAGGTGGTTTGAACGCTGCACTCGCTCCCATGGCGCAGCATGCGCCTTCAAGAAAGATACTCCGCTTCCGACTCGCCTCATTTACATACCAGCTAACAGTGATGAACCTTTACGACTCCGTACGACGAAAGGCACGACTGGCCAGTACGCCGCACTTTCGTACGTCTGGGGCACAGGCACTACGCTCAAGACTACCCGCGAAACACTAGTTTCCCGAATGGAAGGCTTCAAGACTGAGGAGCTTCCTAACTCAGTCCGTGACGCCGTCCACATTACTCGCAGAATGGGCTTCGAGTATCTTTGGGTAGATGCTTTATGTATAATCCAGTCGGATTTCGACGATTGGAATCACGAGTCTGCACTTATGGCTCGTGTGTACGGAGGTGCAGCTTTTACAATCTCGGCAGATCTTGCGGAGAACTCCGACCACGGTATCTTACATGCGAGGGATTTACTCCGATCCCATAGCTTTGGGAAGTATGAGGAGATGTGTCTTCAGGAATTTGAGGCCCCATGGGGAAATATCCAGCAACAGTGGGTTTACTGGCGGGGCTGGGTAAGTACACTCGGGATATGATTTCTACTTTTAGTCGTTTGTTAATTTGAGTCCAAAGTGTTTCCAAGAGCGGGTCTTATCCGCCCGTATTTTACACTTCTTTGAAGACCAGGTGAGCAATATCCAGTTGTGCCCTGCTCGTGGTAGAATGCACCACAAAGTACTTGCATACATGTAGCAGAGCCACGGTTGACAAGCTTTTACGCAGATCGCTTGGGAGTGCAATACGACGGTTTACCGCGAAGGCTTTCATGGCAGAGAGTCACACCCACCAGATCATTTCGGAAAATGTATCTTCACCGAACAAATACATCAGAAGCCGTCTCAGGTCCACGACGCCGAATTATGGGTACGTGACTCCGTAGTATCAGTTGTGCTTTTCACCTTAAGAGAGTGTCGTATAATCAGTAGGGTTACATGGTTTTTACTCTGAAATGATAAGCACTGGTGCCTTTATATGAAGTGTGCTGACTTGCTCTGTAACTCTAGGCTCAGATAGGCGCATGGGGTATGTTTAGTGTTACGAATAGCGATAGGCTTGTGCTAACACGTCCGTAGTAAGCTTCATGTCTCCAACACCTTTATCCTCTCCAACCCCCCCC
>JASJFT010000009.1:0-64351 GCA_030770425.1 Darksidea phi
TAAGGTACCTCTGGACGATCAAACCTTAATCCGAAGAGATTTCCTAGCGCGCTCCACCCGCAGGCGCTTCCCCACCTGAGTAGATTTAACTAGTTTATAAAAAGTATAATAATAATTATTCTCTTATATAAATACTAATTAGGTTATAGAAGTACTCTATTACTAGATATTAAACTACTATTAGATTAAGACTAATTCCTTTATATTATTAATAAGCTATTTAATTTAAAGATTAAATAGTAGTTAAGTAATTACTATTAATCTTTCTAATAATATTATAGGCTTCTATTACTAAGAACGTATAAACTTAGTTAAGTAAAGAAGCTATTATTTAATATAAGCTTTAATCTCTTTATATATTAACTAGCTAGCTACTAGACTAGTATCTAGACTTAGTATAAGTATAACTTCTTTCTATTTATATAATAATTAGAGGTACTAATATATCTTCTTTAACTTAAAGAAATATATATTTCTATTAACTAGTTAGTACTTCTTATTTATATTAAATATAATTATTATTTAGTTATTATATTTTAACCTTTTAAAGAATAATTATTTAAATTTAATTTTTATAATCTATAATTAGTTTAATACTCTACTACTATATATTAAGAACTAGTAATAGTACTTATTAAGTAGAAGAAGTAACTAATAGACCTTTATTAGCTATAATTCGAGAAAGATATAAATAGTTTTCTATTATCTAATATTTTTATTAATATATTTCTTCTAGAGTATTAATCTAAATATAATCTAACTTTATACTAAAGATATATAATAATATATCTTAATAATATATACTCTCTAAAATAAATTATAAAAATAGAAAAAGAACTTCTTTTTATTTTACTTATTTTACTTTACTTTATCTATACTAAACTTATAGTTCTCTAGAAACTATATAATATCTATATTAATAAATAATAACGTATTAGAATTATATAGTAAAAATAAGAAATAGATATTTATTCTCTTACTAATTAGTTACTAGAATTAGTCTATAATTAGAATAATAACTACTCTAAGAATTAATAGATTAAATACTAGTACTAATAACTTCTTAAACTTCTTTTTTTAAAGTTTTAGGTAATAAAGTTTATAATTTATTATATTATCTTTATTATTATTTAACTTATTTTTACTCTTAAAGTTATTATTTAAGCTAACTTTACTAATTTTAATATAAAACTAATAACTCTTTTAGATACTCTTCTTTCCTAACTTCTCCTAAATTAATTAAATTAAATATCTCTTCTTCTAATTATATTTTATCTTCTTTTTTTTCTTCTTACTTTTTTTTTTTTTAGACTAGTCTTACTCTAAAGTACTAGTAAGTATATTAATAAATAATAAGTCTTTAATCTTAAAGATCTTCTCTTTTCTTTTATTAATTAAGTTTTTTTCTTATCTAAAGAATAGTTAGTTACTTAATTAGAGATATTTAAAGGGTAACTACTTAAAGCTAACTAGTACTATCTTAAATATTAACTAATAAAGTTTTAACTAAGTATAGTAATAATAATAAGAGGGTATACCTAATACTTTTAATCTTTTAAAAGATATTATTTTTATATACCTTTTTTATTCTTATAAGCTAGTTAGTATTATTATTTTACCTAGATCTATTAATACTAGTATTAGTCTTCTAATTTAATAACTATACTATAGTACTAGTAGTTCGTATTATTATATCCTTTTTTTCTTTCTACTAATAGATAAGATCTAATAAAGAGCTATACTATCCTCTTTAATCTTATATTAAGATTTCTAAATATTCTAGTTATATACTTCTCTTTTAGGAATCTCCTATAATTTCTTTTACTAAAATTTCTAAAATATTCTAACTAAGTACCTCTTTTTTAAAAATCTTCTATTATTATCTAGTATTAGTTTACGATACTATTATTACTTATCTTAATTACTTTATTTAATATACTATTATATATTCTAAGCTTATATATATTTATTTATAATATCTAATATTTATTATATCTAAATATTATTAATTAAGTCTTAAGGTCGTAGTAAAACTTTTAATTCTATTATCTTTTTATCTAACTCTTCTCTCTACTCTAGTTCGATAGACTATTAGAAGTCCTATAGATATTACTAAAAACTATAGTATATAGGTATATTAGAGATAGGGTAGTAGAGCTTATAACCTATAGTTAGAGAAGTAGAAGAGGGAGAATTAATAGAATAGATAGCCGAATAATTAATTAATTAAACTATTTCGTCTATCTACTATATATTAGAATAGATAATAAAACTCTAGTTAAAGATACTCCTGGATAATAGTCCTTTAGAGTCTAGTCTAATATTCTACTACTTACCTAAGCCTTTAACGCTTAATCGGAAGGCTCTCTTTACTATTATACTATACTATTAGTAGTTATCTATAATATATTTCTATTTAAAATTCTATATAATAAGAATAGATATTTTATTTAAAGATAGCTATATTATTTATATAAATTAAAGAAAAAGCTTATATAAAGAAGATTATTAATAAAAAAGAAATTAATCTTCTTAAGAAATTATTAAAGAAGTAAATATCTAATATAGAAGATAGAGCTAGTATTTATAATAGATATAATACGAATAATAATATAGAAGTAAAGGATAATAGAAATATCTAGCTAGAGAGATTAGAAGATTCGATATTATTAATACGTTTAACTATTTATATATATTATTAGTAAATTAAAAGCTATTATTATTATATAGTTACTATTTATAGATATCGAAATATTAAAATATAATAAGATAATTAAAATAATAAAAAATATAGCTAGCCTAGAAGCTAATATAACGTTATACTAGGTAGTAGTCTAAGCTTCTAGGGGAGAGGAAGAGTAGAGATTATATACGTTAGTTATAAATAATATATTATATAAAATAAAGTATACGTATACTTCTTCTAACTTAGAGCTACTTTTCCCTTCCTAGCCGAGCTGGTTAAAATAAGGGAGCGATCTATTAATTACGATACCGGAACGGCTATATCGCCGCAAGTTAATACGAGATATTATAGACCCTTCTCTAGCCACTCCAGCAAAGCCTTATGCGCGAGACGTACGTCCTCTCGTAACTTGTTAGCCGATGACACCGCGCTATCGGCCTCCTTCCCGGTTGAGCCCACGGCCGTCCTCGCCGATGCGAAGTCTCCCTCGGTAGCCAGGGCGACAGCAGAAGCGGCGAACTGCTTTGCGCTTTCAAAGCTAACCTCAACAGCACGCGAGGTTTCAGGGAGATGTGATACGGCTTCGCTTACGGTCCGGGCCGTGGCCGCAGCGCTGGTGGCGCTGATCCTCGCCTGCTCGCGGGCCTGCTTGTCCTGGGCCTGGGCCACTTCAGACTTACGCACAGATTCTTGCGCGACCTTGAGCTTCACTTCGGCCTCTTCGGCGCGCTTCAGTGCCTCCTGGGCCGTCTCGTGTAGGAACTGGGCCAGCTGGCCGACAGGGCTGGTTCCGGGCGCTCCCCCAACGGCTGCGGGACCGCTGTCGTCATCGTCATCGTCATCGTCATCGTCATCGTCATCGTTGTCATCTTCCTGTTGGTCGTCTTCCTCTTCCTCTTCATCACTCTCATCCCCGCCGCCGCCCTTTTCGTCAGGCATATCCGACTCGCCGAGGTCAAACGTGGCGCCGACCATCTCCGCGGCCTTTTCCCGCGCGTCCGCCGCCGGCCGCGCGACGCTGTCCAGCGCCGCCCAGGCCTTGGTCGCGCAGTGGAAGAAGTCGGTCGTCCGCACCGAGGACGCCCGCAGAGCGTCGCGCCGCGCCGCAGCCGCCGCGGCCACTAGCTCGGTCTCGTAGCGGGCGGCTGCGGCGACGTACTCGCGCGCCGAGGCCGCCGCCACGGCCCCCTTGGCCACCTGCTTGGACGCCGCGTCTGTGACGTCGCGGAGTTCGCGACGATACTCAGCGTCGACTTGGGCCCAGGAGACGATGCTCATCGCTACGAGAGCGAGACTGAGCACAGGGAGGAGGACGGGGGCCAGGAGGACGGAGAGCCCGACTACGATCCACCCGCTGCTCTCGAGCAAGCCGCGGAGGCGCGAGAAGTGCTGCGAGTAGGCGAGGTAGCCGTGTCGAAGGGGCCCATAGAACTTGGCGGTCGGGGCGAGGAGCCCGGCAGCGGCGACGAGGGCTAGGATGAGGGTGTGGAGCCAGGGCTGGAAGGGCAGGGGGACAGCGTGGGAGATGGGCAGATAGTATGCGGTAACGATGAGCAGCGTGTCTTTCAACGGTCAGAAAGGGCCGGAAGAAGTCAAGGAAATAGGATTGCATACTCTTAGCGTAACCACCAAATTGCTTCCACACAGTCTGGAGTGCCCCAAAGGGTTCGGCTAGATCGGCACCTGCAATGTTGAGGGTGCTGAGGTCGAGGAAGCCACCAAGGTGCGCGACGACGGCCACGAGGAGAAGTTGGGTGACCGGGTAGGAGCTTATCCCCCAGTCGACAGCAGCAGGAGGATGGAGCAATGGGCTGGCGGTGACCAGGACTAGAATGAGAGCAGCTATTCTACTTGTTAATCGATGTCGAGGCTGTAGGGACGCAATCCTATGCCTTCTACTAGGTTGCCGCTGGAACCTAAGGGGAAAACAAGATAGCAACCCGAACCTACTTTTGGAATGCTGCTCGGCAAACCTCACCAGCGCCTCGACAGCGGCGTATAAGTCTTCCCCAAACGGCGACGACATTGCGTGGAAAATGAGAACCTAAGGGAGATGGTAATTTGCGATGCTGGTGAATTATCAAGACAGCTCGTTTCTGAGGGTGATTCTTGGTCCTGCATGAGCCGGTTTGTTGCCTCCGCTCTGATGTGTCGGGCCTGGTTATACACCCGCCCGCTCACATGGTGACAGCCCAACCCCTTGCTGCGTCGGGTCACCACCCTCACGTTTTCTTTCACGCGGCTCGCACTCGCTCCTCACTCATCACGCCCGCGTTTCCAGTCACCGTTTTGGTCGCTACAAAAATTGCCCGCCATCAACGGGCAGTTGGCGAACTTGCAGAACTAGCTCCACTATTCCGCTAGCTTTGCCTCCATCGAGAGCAAGCCGCATCACAGCTGAACTCGCCCTTGGGGGGCTTTCCCGAACACAGTTGGCAGCTGAGAACTTGCGTGCCGACTCTCGCTCACCCGATGGATGGCCGGAGGGATGTGGCCAGCAGCGTGTGTGCCCAAAGCTCGGGTAGGCAGTGCAGGACTTGTGCAGTATGCATGTTCTTGTTGGCTCATCTAGCTGTCGGCCCCTGCAATGCTTGTCGTACGCCCCCCAAGAGAGGGAAGTTGGGGCTGAGTCCGACTGTCTGCATGCATTAAATTTGAGAAGTACATGCAGTTCCCTCTGTTCTCGTCACGCCGGGCTGGTCCAAAGGCGTGCGCTGGCCTGGGGTGGGGGGGGAGGGGGTAAGCGTGCGGCTGTCCCGCCCACAAGGGGTTGCAATCTAGCTGACCCCCTTTCCAGGACGCTCGAGAGCCCCATGGTGTGATGGACAGAGCCTCTCAAGAACCCACCAAGGGTCAACTACCTCACTGAGATACAACAGTTTCGATTTACCTTCCAGGCCGACACAATGGCACCAAGTCGCAAGCGGCTCTTCGGCTACCCTAAAACAAGCGCGGCTGATTTTGCCTACGGCCCCAACAGTCGGAACGCGGGAGCGTTTCGAGTTGTCAGTGTAAACAAGCTCCTTCAATCCACACCCACAATCGAAGTATGGGAGTACAGCTCCATTATCTGGGGCAAAGGCGGAGTGCACAAGACCCGGCTCGCCGGCCTCAATAAGGGCCCAAAGAGGCGCTACGTCGCCATCTCTCACGTTTGGGACTACGCCAACGATGTGGACAAGGATATGAACAATTCGATTATAGCTGCCGGACCACTCACCACGTTCAAGGTCAAAATCGAACCACAAGGCGGGATCGACCACAAGCCGCTGTCATGGGAGGGCCTGGTTCAGGTCGCCTATGCCGTGAGGAAGTTGGGAGCCGAATGGTTCTGGCTCGATTTCCTGTGCCTCGACCAGCAGGACCACCCGCCACTCGGCGGCGGCAAGGACATGGAGAAGATGCGACTGATCTGTATGATGAGCGACATCTACGAGAACGCATGGGGCGTGCTCTGCATGGTGCACGGCATTCCGCGCGTGTCGGACCTCGATGCCCACTCTGCCTGGATCGACCGCGCGTGGACGCTGCAGGAAGTCGTAGTCAACTGGAGGTGGACCTGGATCTACTTCCGGGCGCCCAGCACATGGAGTCCCGGCGGACTGCCAGGAGGATCCACTGCCCGGCGGGTGAAGGGGAAGTACCTGCTGCCGCTCAAGCCCGGCACCAATCTATACGTGATCAAGATCGCCGAGCTCCTCGATCTAGCCGATAAGGGCCTGTCAACGTCGGTGCTGCCGCGGCCGTACGTGCTCAACGGCGAGGCGCGAGACCCCAAGAACAAAAAGAAGCGCCTCAACAGCGACTGCCCGCGGCGGGCTCTCCAGGCGGCGT
Source organism: Darksidea phi (assembly GCA_030770425.1). Lineage (NCBI taxonomy): Eukaryota > Fungi > Ascomycota > Dothideomycetes > Pleosporales > Lentitheciaceae > Darksidea > Darksidea phi. Next base: position 6,521 of record JASJFT010000009.1, read on the forward strand.
TCTCGAACAACAACTACATCAAGTACACGGGGGTCTGGCGGAGCATGTACATGCGCACGTCGACCTACGCCGCCGATGTCGTGTACAGCATCATGGGCATCTTCAAGCTCCAGATACGCCCGGACGGCAAGACGGTCGACCACCTGCAGATCGACCCGTACCGCAAGAACCGCACGCCCGTGTACGTGTTCAACGATCTCGCGCGCAAGACGGCGGCGGTAATGAACATCGGGCCCGGTTGGTTCAACATCGGGCCCGGATGGCTCGCCATTGGCGGCGTCGCCGGCAGCGACATACCGCGCAGCCCAGAGTCCGGCATCGTGTTCAAGTTCCCGCACATGGAGGCGGCCGGGAAGAAGGGCAAGAACAGGCCGCCGGAGATGAGGTTTGGGACGAGAAAAGAGTGGGTGGGCTACCACGTCGACGACTCGTGCCACTTCCTCTTCAACTTCGACATCCGCTTCATGACGCACTCGCACCCGCACCTGATCAACGCCAACGTGCTGCCCGTCGGTAATCCGTGGCGGGTGCTGACCAGGACCATCCCCCGGCCGGGCGGCAAAGGAGGCACCATGAGGCGGTACAGAGTCTGGTGCACCATCGGCTCGATGAAGGGCGAAGTGCTGGGCTCTAGCAGGCTTTCCAACGCGCGGACCAAGGATATCAAGGCTGTGGTTGTCGGCGAGGTCGGCGACATGACCGACCATGGTGTCGGTATCAAGAAGCGCCCCGGCGAGCCTACGCTGAAGGGCTCCAAGTATCTGCTGTTTATACAATATCGGCCCCGAAGAAAAAAGTGGAAGCTTGTGGCGGACGGGTCTTTTCGCGCCAAATACGGTTGGAACCTGTCCATGGGATCGCGCTATCGCGTCATCTTCACCATGGGTGAGAAGATGGCGCAGAATCAGCCGCCCATGTGGCCAGCGACGAGCACGTCGTGGTTTGATCAGCGCCAGGCCAGCACGCGGTCGGTCCAGATCAGTTACGGCATCAACCCCCTGCAGGACTGGCGTGTGTCCCCCCCGGACACGCGGCGCCTCACATGGTATGGGCTGAAGGTGAGCAAGGACCGCGGTTCTACCTCTTCCACCCGAGACAGCAGAATTAACAAGAACTAGGGCTATCCGTCTGCTCAGCGCGGCTGGAAGAAGTTCCGAGTCCGAGTCCGCATCTCGGACCTGCTGGGCGCCAAGGGCGAGTCAGTCAAACTCGACAAGGCGCTCGCGCGGCCGCAGCATCTGGCAGTAGTCTCGACGCTGGCGTCAGCGGGCCAGTTCCCCGCGACCTCGCAGACGCGCACGCGATGGGCCGTCATCAACGAGGGCGACATGGAAGTGGAGCTCAGCTACAACGCATGGACCAAATCCGAGTGCGCCGACTTGCTCCGCGCGGGCGTCAACGGCCTGCACATCCCGCGGCCGCCGACTGCGAACTGGATCAACTACGTCTACTACTGGGTGCAGATGGCCTTTGGCGACCAGGTCATGTACGTCATGATGAAGCCGGACCCTTCGACGGCGAGGGCCTTCTGGCAGGTGAGCGTGGTGCCCTACTCGTGGGGGCCCGGCCAGGGCCGCGGCTTCGAGAACGACGGGTACATCGAGAGCCAGGCCAAGTTCAGCGGCTATATGGGAGCGCACGGGCTGGGGCCGTCCATGACCATCGCGCCTGGCCAGCAGGACGCAGAGACGGCGCAACGTGCGTGGCGGACCAGCGAGAACTGGGTACGCATCCAGCAGGAGCTAACTGCACAAGGACTGCCGCACACGCAGGAGAACATTCGCTGGTGGAGCCGAGAAAGGCTGAGGCGGGGGTATCCAGGCTGGTGAGCGAAGTGCAAAGAACCATGTGACTTGGACAGTCTTAGTATTAAGAACATCTAACGCCGGGCTTCTGTTTCTCGTCCCGAGCCTCTGCAGGAGGGGAACCCATGCAGGGTGTACATGTCACAGCAATCGTAACTTGGACTATGGATGGATCGAGCAGGTAGTTATATCAAGAAGCAGGCAGATACTCTTCTTGGATATATAGCCGCTGCAGGCTATAAGCGAATGCTGTATTATATATTAAGTCCAGCCTACTACGGTATTCCTTAATGGTACAGCTGACGTAACGAGGCCGTGAAAATAGTATTCAAATTTTCTCAGAGCGCTGCTATGACCAAAGGACCCTCGTGCAGTCACTATGCAGTTATTATCATCCAGTAATAGGTCGTCCATTACCATCGGCTTACTGGCATTTTATAAGACTAATTCAGAGGGTACTATGATGACGCTATACCTCAAAAACCACGACCCCTTAAATAATAATATCAGTGATCAGACCAGATGCTCACCTTTGAAGTACATACCAACTACGGCTCGAGATGATGTAAAAAGCCTTCGGATGCTTGACGTATTATCCACGACGTTATCTTGACTCGTGGGTAACTTCCATAGACCGGCGACGGAAATATGCACGGGAGCTTTGGAGAGGGACGATGATCGCCTGCGGCGAAATGGAGCGAGCTGATTTGAGCTGACGTACGGAACGACAGTGTGATGGCAGGCATGAGGATGCACGTGATCATCTGCGAGCATATGCAAACTTGGGTCTAGAACCTGTTGGTGTCGTCGATCATTCCTGATTGGTGTGTATGGCGAGCTCGACGGCCAGGGAGCGCAAGACCGCCAACTATGCAGCCATCGGGCTTTAAGTTCGTCACCTTCTTTTTTCGGCCGATTTGATTGAAACACGCCATATCAATGCTACGTCGTTTACTTGCTAGAGCACTACTACCATTACCGTTTGCCTACCTGGGCATCTAGTGGTCAATGGCCGCGCACGCGCAATCGGCGTGTAATGCGGGGTAATCGCTGTAAAGAGGGGTTATCTCCGGTCTTAGGTGGTGTGGAGTACGGTGAGCATTTCAGTAGCCGCGCCTTTGGCGGGTTGGATGTATGGAGGGAGAGGGTGGAGGTGCACGAATGTAATTATATCTGTTGAATATTCTTATCAACGGAGTGTCTTTTATAGCCTGTCCTTAAGATCTAAAAATTCGGCTTTCAGGTTGACTTCACATGAAACTGTTGTACCTGATCTTGCTGCTGCTAGAGCTTCTTCTCACGGTTCTCTCTCGCCTCCCGCGCCTTCTTACGAGCCTTCTCCCATGCCTTGCGCCGTGCATCTTTCAGCAGCGTTCTACGCTCCGCATGGTCTTTCGACTTCCACCACTTCTCCTCCCACTCGAGCAAGTCTCCAGGGAAGAACTCCTTGACAAGACCACTCCCGCGGCCGGGGTGTTTCTCCTCGAATTCCATAATCGTCCACATTACCTTCGGCTCCGCAAAGATTTCCGGTACAGCCTCGCCTCCGTTTCCACTGCTGATGAGCTGGATGGGCAGACCAAGCGCTGCAGGTCTCCGTGGTACGCTCGCCACAAGCAGGTTCTGCGCCATGCCCAACCCGCCGACGGCAAGCAGATACCAAGTGTCTGTCTTAATGCCACAACAGGAAATTAGCAACACAAGCCAGAGTACAGCCAGGGCAATCGTATAGTCGCGGGTTCCGGCCATATCAGGTGCTCGTCCAGCAGCGAGAGCTTCCATGTCGTAACCATTGTCCGCACCGAGAATTACAATGACATGCTGGTTTCCGTTTCCTTGCGTTACCGCCACATCTTTATTCCTCTGCACCGTGCACCACTTCTCTTTCTGCCACTGCGGCAAAGACGCAGACGCGTATGCAAGCAGTGTCCCGGCCGCAGTCGCAACAAATATCCCCCAGTTACCATGAAGACCCCACGGAATCGCTGCAATCCCCAACTGAACAATCGTGACGGTGAGCCCACTCCACCAGGCCCAGTCACGAGAGGGTAAGCCGGGCGTCGCACCATCAACCCACTTGAACACCGCGATACACAACGCCGCATCCGATCTTCCCAACGTTACCCCCTCCTTCACCTCCTCGCCCTCCGCACTCGTCCCAACCCCCTTTCCTGTCGACATACTAAGCCCGTCCTCCTCATCCGACCTTACCCTCGGCCTCTCCACCCTCTCCTTCACCTCTGTGGGCATCCAAAAGTTGTAGTCCTTGACAAACCTTGACAACAACCACGAATTGTTATCCCGACCATACCCATTGTGTAAATTGATCACCGTGAGCCCGATTTCTGGCGGGCACCGTACCAGCAGCTTGTTGTTGCCGACGGCCACCACGACGGCCGACACCGCATACGCGACCCAGCCGAAGGAAAACGCGATGGGTGTGAAGGACCGTCCGGTTACACAAGCGAGCGTTAGGAGGATGACGTCCCCGCCCACAATGAGCAGGACCGAGAAGACATCCCCCGGATTCTTCCATTGCGAGAGGAATTGGGCGGCGATGTTGCCGGGGTCGTCGGACATGTCGGCTCGAGCGGGAGGCTCAGGAGGCGGCGGAGGTAGTCGAAATTAGGGTTAGACTTGAGGCGGGTGGAGATAATTGCGTTGACACGGCTGATTGCACTGTCGACGAGTTTGGTGTTGCTTGCCTCGGCCATGCAGCTGCGTCGACGTGTTGATTTGGGCACTTTCAAACCCCACCCCTGATTACAGGGATGAGCCCACTCGGATACGAGGGCTGATCATATGCGCCGCAAATGGGTATGCGAAGCGAACGAAATGCGAGGAAACCGGGGTCTCAGATCATCAATACCAATCCGTTTGGCTTAGCGCTTACCGGTTAATCTCGAATAGGAGAGATATTACTAGCCGTTCTGGGTATCGTCGAGCTGAGGCTCAGCTAAGACGCAAAGTCGCAAACCTTACTAGATTATGGCCTAGTTAGCCAATTAAAACGTTCCTGCAACTTCTTACCGCCTACCCCAGAGCGGCTAGTAATATCTCTTCTCTTCGAGATTAACCGGTACTTTGCGTCTGCGACGTTTGGGCTTCACTGCCTATCTTGTCGGCTCTGATTACAATGTCGGAGGCCTTCACTCGGTTTATGAAATTGAGTTGGATACACGGAGTAGACTGGTTTCAATTGTGCTATTACACATGTATCTTCAAAGAACAAGCTCTAGAGACATCGATCGACTTCTTCAATTGTAAGTGTTTAAGTAATATTAACAATTTACACTGACTACCACTACTCACGCACGCATACTAACGATCAGGGATGTTATTCTCATCGGAGATGGTAGTCTCTGTTACGTTTAACATTGGTGAAATAGGTACAGTAAACCCTGTTTTGTACTACTGATATATATCTCTCAGAGACGGCGTGAATGTTTCCGGTCCAAATCTTGAATGTTGTAGAGCCCCAATACTTTGAAGTCCCTTGAATTCTATTCGCCACCATTCGAGCTGATACCCCCAGTGCCTGCATGCATCACTCTCGCCAACCCCTCCCTCGAATCACTCTAACCCCCCACCCTTAAAGTTCTCCAGCCTTCCATTGCTCCTTTCGGACACTACGCAATCTGTACCACGCTGCCTTCCACAAAACCCATTGATAAGCATACAGACCGCAGGCTCCGCCCCAGACTGTGCAGAAGCTGCGTTCCAAGGCTCATACGCATGTAAATCTCCAACCACTAAAGGCTAATACGTCTGATCAAACTACCCTGGGAAGACCGGTGAAAAAAGCGGCCCCAAGCGAGCTGAACGGACCGAGCGGCTCTCGGCATGCAGGGTCGTTTCCAGCTTGTGCATGCACGCTCGGGCGGAATACGGGAAAATGAGGGGCATGCATGCGGGTGATGTAGCATTCTGATTTGGCAAGGCTAGGCGAAGGTAATTAGTGAAGGTCACTACATTGCATGCATCGGATTTGAGGGTATTGGCGTGGTCTGAACAACACCGAGACGTGCAAAGAAATACAACCTTCGCGTAAAGCTTCTACCTCTGATGGTTTAGTCGATTTCGCAAGGTTTTGGTGTGTTTCCAAGCAACCAGCACTAAGGGTACGCTCACTTCTCGTTGTGTCCATGGCACGTTCCCCAATCAGAGGGTTCAATTGGCTGGAGTATATCTAAGCTCCATTCATTCGCATCTCGTTCATCTCCCAATCTGGTAGTAGCTGCATATCCTCTAATAACACAAGGTCCATTAGAGCCACCGAATAGACAGATCACCATTGTGTCTACCTCGAACGCGCGTGACGTGGCATGCATATGTACCCGTAATTGGCAGCTGCCAACGGCTGAAAATCGCGCGTGACGTAGCATACATACGCACCTGTAATTAGCAGCTGCCAACGACTGAAAATCTTACCAGCATTGCCTTGCTTATGCTCGCCAGAATACCCGCTGAAGGAGTCCTGATGCGTGCATCACATATCTGGTATAGGACCATCACATTGCAGGAGTATGGCGTATGCAATCAGTCGGAGTGACGCAGGCGATCGCGAGCTGACAGCTCAGCTGAAGCGAGATGCTCTGCGGAGCGTCTCTGCATTTTTGAAATTGTTTGCATGCATGCATATCGCCGGAATTGGAACACATCCAGGTAAGTGGGAAGGAAAGCGAGGAGCACGAATCGTCCCTGGTCGTCCCTAGGTGGCCTCGCAGTGAAGGACGATCGACACAGCCCGCAAGTTTATGTTCTTGTTCTTGAACTCTTCCATAACACCTCATTTTGAGTATTCACGCAGCTCTTTGGAAAAGACAATAACTCCCGAGCAAAGTTCAAGATGGCCTCTAGCGCTGCTCCTCCCGCCACGGCACCACCGACTTCGCCGACGTTGGTAGATGCGGTTTCAGCTGCAAACAAGATATTCAGTTTTCTGGGACAACATCAATGTGAGCATCGAAGCCACTGCTTCTCGCCGTTCTTCTCTCTAACTGTTAGACTTTCTGCTTCTACTGCTACCCTACGCTGGGGGTTGGTTCAACTGGAGCGCACCTTCTGGCTCTCAATACCACCCCGAACTCTGGTATCTGGGGGTGCTATTAACCTTACTGACGGTTGTCGGTTTCGTGGCACCCACGAGGTACTCATCGGGCCCACTTCGATGGGCATACCTGGAGGGGAGCGGATGGTTTCGTTCGTTCACGCAACATCTCCCCAATTGGTCATCGAACGGGACTCTGATTGCTTTGATATTCTTTCCTGTGGTCCGCATTTGGTCGTTCGCGGTGGTACCAATAGCATGGCAGTACATCATCTACCGATATCGTAACGGTGTCCGCGACATCACCGAGAAAGCGGAAGAGTCCTGTTACCGCGCCGCCATAGCCGCCCAAGCCGCAATCGAGCACATCAAAGAAGCCAACCAGTTCGAAACACAAGCTCTGGCTATAGTGGCAAAAGCTCGCCGCGACTCGAGGCTCATCCAAACCCTCAGGATCACTGACTTCTTCGACGTCGCTCAGGGCTCATGGTCCGCTCTAGGAAAAATCACAGCGCGTTTGGAGGATGCGAGGAAGCAGGCCGCGAAGATGATTGACGAAGCAGAAACCTGTCAGGATGTCGATCCCAATGAGAGCGACGATGGAAGCTCTACTGCCGACATGCTCAGCGTAGCCGCCAAAGCTGCGCATGAGGCTTGCCTGAAGATGGAGGATCATGCCAGAGAAGCACAGGCCAAAATGGACAATTCCAAAAACGCCATCAAACAGCAGGACAAGGCGCGTTCAGATGAGGCGCAGAACGCTCAGAAAGTCACCACGGTCGTCAATGATCTGCGAATCCTTGTCAAGGACATGGGTACTGATGCAGCCGCGGTAGCTACAGCGTACGAGAAGGTGAAGTGGAATGCCGAACAGGCCAAGTTACTGGCTGAAGGAGGAGACTTCGCCATCGCCTCAGCTCGGCTGATGGAGGCAGGGAAAGAAGAAAAATTGGCAGTGGAGGCCGAGAGGAATCTTTTGGCAACGAAGCAAAAGGCTCGTGACACGCTGTGGGAATCCCATATTGGTTGATAATTCGCAGAGTCATGTGAGAGATGTAAGACTGCGACCTTGACTAAAGTTACAATGGACAAAGTGTTAGTGAATGCATACTCCAGTCACTCGTTCAATTCAATCATGAGTTCGTTCACGTGGTTGTGCTTGCCGGCACGTTTTGTGTGCAGTGGAACGTGGATGCCGTTTTGTCGAAAATCTCCAAACCTAGGGTACTTCTAAATAGCTCTGTATGAATCTTGGACATATATATTTTGTAAGTGGGCAAGGAAAGTAGCTGCTCCACCATATTGAGAACATCAAACCTTCGACTGACCATCGACGAGTTCCCTGGCGGACGCGCTCAGCAACGTTGAGCATGGCGACCGACATGATACAACCCTTTTTGTTCATTGTGGATTTTCTGCATAAGAATGGTTGGCAGTTCAACTTAGCATGTGGGTATCTTCATTTCTCATCCTCAATATTTCTTTGTATGATTAAATTTCAGTTTACTTGACAGGAGAGTGCCATTAGATGCTTCACCGCATGCCTTGTTCTGCGCTTCTCTTTCTTCAAATCATTCAACGCCATCTCTCGCTCATCTCCTTGAACGTTGACGGGAAACAGCCCCCCACTTTCAGACCTTGGGCGAAATCCGTAAACTTCTCCCAGAACTGTTGTACCTCATTGTAGCTATCATTATTGGCCATCTTGTAGGGTGATCTTGGCCTAAATAGCAGGTCCTGCTCGAGGTTAGTCGCAGGGAACACTCGGCATCCGATGGACTTACTTCTTTCAGAGCGAGCAAAACGAACACCACGGCGAAGGTGATCCACCGCTCCGCCTTAGCTGCATCCTGCGCATGCTGACCCCCGCGGAACTCAATCGTGCTCTTCCTCTTGTTGGGAAGATTTCTAAAATTCCATATAACGTAGCGACCTCCGGAATTAGTGCCTTGCATGAAGTCCCTGATCTTCTCGAACCCCTTCTTTCTCTTGATGGCCGCCGCAATTTTTGCCATGTTCTGTCTTGCAAACAAGGTCTTGAGTACCTGGCCGCCGTTCTTCGAGTTCCGTTGACAGTAACGGTTGTCGCGGCGGTTGTCCGGTAAGCACGATACTACGTATGGCTCGTAATAACAACAGGCGAAGGCAATGGTTTGGGCCTGTTTGACGGTCAAGTTCTTTTTCCACGGTGCCACGTGTACATGGGTTCCGCAACTGTTGTTTTTCGGAACTATGAATAGTTCCTTCAACGTGTCCCAGAACGTCTGCATGTCGCTTTGCCATCTGCTGTTGAAATTGATGACAGGAGATACGCATTCCAGTCTGACTATTCAAGTGTCTGTTAACAGCATTCATAGAAATCACATGGAATGCGTGGACATACTGGCATTAGGATACTGACTCAACTGGATGGACACATCGTTGGTGAGCCACCATCGATCGTACTTTGAGGGAGAACCGTTCATAACCCCGGCCTTGACACGGCGTTTACGAAGCTCCTCTACAAGTTTCTTGATCTTTTCATCTCTTGTTTGAGTCCCCCGCTGCCGAGCCTCTGGCGACATCTCCAGCTCGCACCCAAAACCTAGTCGTGGAGCCATCGCGAGCTCGAGAATGCAGAACTACGACAATAGAGAGATGGAACCTGTGGTGGAATTAGGTCTAAGTCTTCCGATCTGCATATTTGCATGTCAGCTTGACCTCTGCTTAAAATGGACCAGATTTCTTGGCAGCCTGATGTATCTGCATTTCCTTTCCGAACCGAGAACGCCCAACATTGGCGCTCTAGCATCCTCGTATTGTAATAATTAGCCGCCCAATGATTCATGAGCACGTTTAGCTACATATGTAGTATGTATGCGTAGACGGATTCGTCACAATCCGCAGGCTTCTTGCATACGACTGCCACGTAATGCATGACCCAGGTCACCAGGTCTCACTGCAAGCGCTTAGAAACCTTCTCCTTATTTCTGCATGGAAAATCGAACGATTGCTTGCTTAACCGGATGTGAGTCTAGCAATTAGTCACATATTGTTCTCCTCATTACGACGACGCCAAAGGGTGCCAAGCTGCCGACCCATCAACAAGTCCAGCCTCATACCTCTGCACGATCCCCCTTTTTCGCAATGTTTTCGGCCTCCTCTAACCGCCGACGCCCAGCAGAAGGGGCAATCCGAGGCGGCAATACAAGACAGGTGCTCTACTTCGCCTATGGTAGCAACCTCTCTTTTTCTCAGATGGCGCAGCGCTGTCCGCAGGCTCGCTTCATTGGTCTAGCACGCCTACCAAAACACAAGTTCCAGATAAACGAACGCGGTTTCGCAAATGTCGTAGCCCACCCGACCGCCTTTGTCGACGGTCTATGCTACAGGCTGATCGGCTCCGACGAAGAACTGCTAGACAGAGCGGAAGGCGTACCGACAGCTTATCAGAAGGTCGAGGTGGAAATCGAGCTCTTTCAAGGTCTGCCAAGTCTAGTTGGAAGGGACGTTGCCGATATCGTTTGGCATCGTCGCCACGTACAAGAACCTTTCACTCATCCAAATCAGAGGCAAGGATTTGGGTCAGACACGAGGACAATGATAGCAACAGCTCTCACATACTCGACTAAGAAGTATACGACTCCTGGAAGGCCTTGGGATGAGTACATTGTGCGTATGGAGGAGGGACTCCGAGAGGCGCTGCGACTCGGCATTTCAGAATTATACGTCGAGCGAGACGTAAGACCATTGCTGATAGAGGGCAAGGGTGCACGAAGGCCGAGGATAACGCAGTCATTGCCCGGGCACTCGAGGATAGAGGATCAACACTTTGCGGGATAACGTTTGAATCATGGCGAGCACCTAAGTTGGTCTGATAACATGTTGTTGAGCCCCTGGTATTGACGCCTGCAGTCTCGCATCTTTGATCAGAATACTATCTGTTTTTTCAAAAAAGCAAGCAAAATCTTGTGACTATGGTCAACTGCCACGTCAACAACAACTCTCGTAGCCTCGACCGCGTCTGCGGCCTCCTGCGCCATGATCAGAACATCCCTCGCGGCAGCGATATCACCTTCTGTGGCGGTCTTTGAAGCTTTAACTGCGAGACAACCTGCCTTTTCGGCATTAAGAGTACCTTGACACAGCCGTGCTAGGCATGCTTTCAACTTTTCGCCAACATCACCAGCAGCTTTGGCCGCTTCGCTGGCATTCGTGATGGCTGTTTGCCGTGCCGTTCGCAGCTGCTCGTGTGCGCGCTCACTCGCCCGAGCGGTTTCCTGCGCGGACCGCAGTTTAGCTAGTACGGCATCCCCCTCGGTAATTGTATCCTTCGCCCGCTGGAGTAGAAATTGAGCGATTTCGTCCATTGTCTCTCCATCCTGCCCAGGTTTCTCTGCATCGACCACGTCTTCGGCCGCATCAGCGAGATCCCGAGCCTTGTTTGTTGCCTCTTTGGCTGGTGTCAAAACCGCTCCAATGGCTGCCCAAGCTGCTGCCGCGCAGTCGAAGAAGTCGCTCGGTTTCATTGACTGGGCAACTATAGCGTCACGCCGTGCGGTCTCTGCCACATTAAGAAGCTCGCGCTCATATTGTTGGCCGAGGAGTAACTGCGCCTCAGCAATCCGGATGTTTGTTTTGGCCTTGCAAGCAATCTCCTCGGCCGCGTCTATAATTTCTTGTGCCATCGTGCGGTACTGGTGGTGAACTACGAGGGCTGCTTGGACACTGACAAACAGGATGCTAACCGAGACGAAGGTGAAAACGGCCGGGAAAACAGCAGCTAGCGCAAAGGCAGCATACGCCCATCCTGTGAGGAGAATGCCGTAGTGCCGCCTAAACTCCGCGTTATGCTGCAAGAAGGCAAAGCGCGCCGCGCCGGCGAATATTTGCGGTGGAGCAACAAGACCTACGAGGACCAATCCAACCGCGAGGATAACGAAGGTCCAAGGTTGAAAGATCAGATTGCTAGATGGGGAATGGCTGCCAAAGGGGGTGCTGAGGGCCAAAGCGACGAGAGAACTGACTGCGCATTATATGTCAGTCTGCAAAGAGTGACTGTATAATGGGTCCTATGACGGAATTTTCTCCAAGGCCGGTCTGAAGCCTCGGAGGACTACATACCTTTCAGACATGCTTTGAGGGGTTTAGCTAACTCTTGAAGTGCTTCGAGAAGGGCAGTAAATGGCTTTCGTAACCCAGGAGCCTCAGGGGCCCCGGGAGCTGTTGTAGTGGGAGTTGCATGACCCTTCTCGTGAAATCTCTGTGCGCTGAGAGTATTTTGCCCGTAGATAATGCCGACCAAGCATAAGAGCGCAAAAGTGGTCTGCGGATCAAACGTAGAAGCGCTCCAGGGAGTGGGAACCGCGAAAACGATTACTGCAAGTGCGATGGGCCAGTCTGGCAGGCCGGGTCAGTGGAGTACCTTTGACCAAAAACAATGAGTTGTCACCAGGTATGTGAAATCGTACGTTGAATCAGTGGTTTAATGCTAGCCCGTACTGCGTTCAAAGTGGGATACAGGCGCTCATCAAAAGGTTGCGCGTCTGGGGACATCGTGAAGGCTGAATTCGCAAAAAAAGACCCGATTACTAGCACGACTCCTCTTGAGCCACACAAGCGTCAAATAACAGTAGCAAAAGTGAGTACACAAGGCGCGGTGCTGACAGTAGACAGGAGTCGAATGGCAGCACTCTCGGCTATCCTCATTGTTTTTTTGGTTGCCTTCCCCCGAATCGCTACCCTGCGAAAAGCTTGCAGGTGGTGTGTCTTCATTGCATTGCATGTTACGTCTGCATGGACATGTAAGTGCACATGGGCGGGGTTAGCTGAATGATCGCTTCCCCCGGTGGGCTCCGGATTTGTCATGCATGTACATGCACCTGCATGATGTTCAGGCAGACCCCTCCTTGTCTTACAGACTTACTATAGTACACCGGTGAGCTCGGCTCTTCTTTCCCTGTCCGTCAGCGCCGCCCCCAATGCCGATCGGGGCTCGCCAAAATGAATCGAAACCGTCTTCTCAACTCCATCAGAACATAATGCAGCCAACCTAACTTGGTAGCGGGTGCAGACTCGTTTTGCAGGCTTGTTTGTTCGACTGCATGCCAAGAGTGTCTCTTCCACTGCTCTCGCTTGGTGTCTCTGTTTAGTCCACCAAGCGGACACACTGAGCAGCCTCGCATACATCCCCACGACCTCGTCTTGATCTTCCATGTTACCTTCTCTTGCTAAGTCCCAACCGATTGCGAAACATATATCCGAAGGATGCGATTTGTACAATCTCAATCGGAGACGACGCCGCCTTTGGTTTGGTCCTATCGAGCTCGACATACAACCGGCGCTTTTCGAGCCATCAAAGTTGACCATCTTTTACATTCGCCCGCAAAGATCAGTCTCTACGAATGGCCCACCATTAAGTTCCCCAGTGCAACTGTCGGCAGCGATTTGAACGCAATCAATCCACCATATATCGCCATCTCCCATGTCTGGGACTATGGAGACGAGGTGAATTCCGCATCTTACCGATACGGATCGATGGTTCGAAAACTCAAAGTTAGAATCAAGAGTTCCCCGGGTCACAAGGATATCAGCTGGAAGGGCCTTGTCCAGATTGCACATGCCGCCGTGCAGCTCAACGCCGAGTGGATCTGGCTTGATTTTCTCTGTATAAATCAGAAGCCTGTTGGCCGCCGTTCCGAAATGCCACAGCAGATTTGCATTATGCGGGACATCTACGAAAATGCGTCATCGGTGGTGGTAATGATTGGAGGTATTCCGCAAGTGCAGTCTGTCGGCAGACGTACCGCATGGATGGATAGAGCGTGGACACTACAGGAGTCTTACGTCAATTGGCAACAAACCTGGGTCTATGTGAAATGGCCCGGACCGACAGGCACCACCGATATACAAGACGATAGAGGTCGCCGGCATCCACTATTGCCAGTCGCAAGAGAGCCCTATACACGGCTCATACGCCTGAAGGTGCTTCTTGATATGGCTGACCGCAGCTTTAGCATGCCGCCGTACACCAATGTCCGCGTGCTCGATGGGATGTTTGCTGCCCCGGGCAGGGGGGAAGTTCCAAGGCATGCTTTTCGCACTGCCATACACCCGAACCGGCTGGTCAGCGCAGCCGGTATATGGAGGAGCATGTTTCTGCGCACATCTACGCACCCAGTGGACATTGTTTACAGCGTTATGCTTTGCTTCAACCTGCAGATCGACCCCTTTCGAGATATACGAACGTACAAGGACCTGTTTCGTGACCTAGCACGTAAGACAGCAGCCATCAGCAGCATTGGCCCTGCGTGGTTGACGATCAACGGAGTCGCAGGGAGCAGATTTCCACGTGATCCTATATCCCATGTGATCCCTCGATGCCCAGACACTACGGCCGATGATAGGCCAGTCTACTCCCGGGGGATTTCGCGCACTTGGGTAGGAAGATATGTCGACGCATATGACGATTATATCGATCGATGGGACATCATCTTTGTAACCCATTCGCATCCCCATATCATCAACGCCTGTCTGTTTCCATTCGGCCTGTCTTCCAACTTCCGGATCATCAATCGGTCAAGGAGGATCGCGATGATATCACTTAACACCATCCGCGGGAAGCTATACTACCGTGCACCTGCTCTCGAACACAGCTCAACGAACGTCCAGATCGTTTATGTCGGGCGCGTGGGTGACTCTCGGATTGGGGCGCGCGCTACGTACCCCGGTGGACGCTTCGTGCTCTTCATCAAGTGGGACCCCAGTATAGGCCGTTGGAATGTTCTTGGCGACGGTGTCTTCATGCCCAGACGTCGTTCAAGTTTCAGAAAACCTCGCAGTCGCTGGATTTTCACAGTAGGCGAAGGCGCCCAGACAGTCAAGGACAAGTGGCTTAGCCAGCGCCTTGTCGGTAATTATCCACTCGACCGGTGGGCTATTCGAAGGTTCAAGTACCATGACTACGGCGTGGTGCCAGTAAAGGACTGGAGATATCCCCGCGCGCCGGACAAGCTGATATCATGGGTCGGTGCTAAACCCCTGCCCGTTAGACAGGAGAAGTGGTACAAACAGGAAATCAAATTCCGCCTCGCTGGCCTCTCACCTAATGCAATAAAGTCGCGTTTCAAGAGGCCCGGGTGGTTAGGCCTCGTCTCTGGAATGGGTGATAGACCTGCCACGATTAGCACTCCCACAACTACCCAACTCACCAAAATGGGCTCTTTGAGAATGAACTATGCATACAGGGAATGGCGCAAGGCCGTTTGTGCGCGACTCGCTCGCGCCGGCCTTGAAGGAATCCTCGTCCCCAAGAAAGACAGTCTTGGAATATCCACGGCAAACTACTATGTTGCTGTCATTTACGGCGAGTACATGATCTACCTCATGTCCAAACCGAGCCGGGAGACGCGTTGGGAGTATACAGAGATTTCAGTGATTCCGTACAGGAAGGCGAACAGGCCCATCATCAACAAGGCGTATGTCATCGAACCGACTCCTCAACCGCAAGGGCCAGATCCGTTGTCATGGGCCGAGTATCAAGCAGGGCTGCAACAGCAGTGGATTGTTCTGCAACAGGCTGCCGCACGGCAACGGATTGCGTTTGCGATACAACAACGGATCGCGCTTGCGATGCGATTACGATGTGCTCCGCGTGTGTATTGCTATAGTCGGTGTTAGGTCTCGATGGGATGCCTTAGTATATACCATGAGAAGGAGCCTGGAGGTGATCACTGTTTGCTGACTGTACCGGCACCCTCATCATCAGCCCTCAGTCTTCAACCTCTGATTCTGCACCTCGCGATGCCCTGCATTAGTGTCCTGCAACCCCATGCAGGGCGCGCTGTCGCGGGTTTCCGTGGCTCAGCCCGCGGGGTGTGGCTGATCTGATGGTTTCGTAGCCGAGACACGTCGGGATGGTTGGATTTCTTTTTGCGAAGTGAGGGCGAAGTGTCTTAGGATTCAAATCCATCTATCGAGTGTTACGGTAATGCCTGAAGGAAAATGAGCGAAGAATGATGGTAAGAGGTGGAGTAGATGCGAAAGGGTTTGAGGGATCAACGCGCGATTTTCGCCTTTCCCTCTACGGTAAGTCACGATCAGTTGAGAAAGTTTCTCCTCTCCACTTCTCTTGCATCGCTCGCTCTGTCATCGGATAAGCTATCTCTTCATCCCTTTAATTACCACTCAGAAGGCATTACCTTTTATCACTCCACAATTTATACATTACAAAAGTTCTCTACAAAACTACCGATTTTACGCATCTTGTTCAGTCTCCAGCGGCCTCCCGTGAAGCAAC
The DNA here is from genome assembly GCA_030770425.1 of Darksidea phi. Taxonomy (NCBI): domain Eukaryota; kingdom Fungi; phylum Ascomycota; class Dothideomycetes; order Pleosporales; family Lentitheciaceae; genus Darksidea; species Darksidea phi. The sequence goes on from JASJFT010000009.1 coordinate 22,653, forward strand.
GCTACCATAGCACGAGGCCTAGCGCTTCCTCAAGGTAGAGTAATGGCGAAGAGTATACGGCATATCTATTACTCTAGAACGCAAATTTCAAACCGCGAGCACCATTACTTGCCTATCGACATTTTCTTCCTATTGCTGGCAGGCTTGGGCATGATTGTGTACCCCTACACGACTTTACGCATAGTATTAGAGAGACAGTATTGGAGGATTTGGCCGCTAACATTCGGCTGGTTAATTCATTCAGTCCGAAGGTGAGTCGTCTGCGGTAGGGTGGTAAGCGAGGAAGGAACTAGCGGCGTAGGAAGGAGTATTAAGAGTCCAAGTTGTCCGAAGCGGTAACGTGTTTTATAAGCGAGCGGTCAATACAAGCGAGCGGTCAACCCCAAAATATACTAAAAAATCAAAAATCTATCTCCACAACTACCTATTAATAATCTTTCAAAATTTTATAGAAGATAGATAGTATTTAGATAAAGAGGGTATTAAATTCTTAAAAGCTAAAAATTATTATTCCTTAAGATAACTTAAGATAACGGTATTTTAGCCCCTAAATTAGAGAAATCTTTAATAACTTAAGTATTATTAATTTTTAGCCCTTAAGAATTTAATACCCTCTTTATCTAAATACTATCTATCTTCTATAAAATTTTAAAAGATTATTAATAGGTAGTTGTAGAGATAGATTTTTGATTTTTTGGTATATTTTGGGGTTGACCGCTCGCAGGCTAGCTCACACACCAGATCAGATCACATGACTACTCCTGGCTACTACGCCTCATTCTATTCTATATAAGCCGCTCTCATACAGAGCTCTTACAATCAACCGCAGTTCTCACTTCTTTCCCTCACAGTGATTTACTGTGATAACTCACTGTGACAACATTAGAAAGCCATTCTAAACACGGGATTGGATTGAGATGCTCAACGAATGGCGCGAGGCAGACGTGAGACAATCGAGTATAGGAGTTGAAGCTATCTCGTTTTAGAAGGCTGATTCGAAGCCAAGGACGGAAAAATGTTAGAAAACCTCGCGGTAGTAATAACAGGGTAGACATGCATGCCGTACCAGCTTTCGAAATTTCGTCCCATTATGGAGCCATTCACACAGATACTAGACGAACTGCGGTGCAGACATTACAGCATCCATCTACTTCCGTCTAATCTACGCTATTCGGGCCATATGCTGCCTGCATTGCGTGCCCATGTCCAGCTGAGTAAACATATTTCCAGTGCGGCTACTGATGATAACCATCATACGCTCTCACCGAGAGACTTTTTACACCCTCCACCAATCCATCAGACTTTCCCTACGCCCTAGCCTTGATCAAATCCGCCGCCTTCTCAGCAATGCCATACACCGTGGCCTGCAACGGCCTCTCCACAATCATCGGCATAATACTCGCATCTACAACACTCAAGCCTTTCACACCATGAACCCTTAGATCTGGGCCCACACACCCGCCCAAACGCTCCGGCATCATCGCACATGTACAAGATGGGTGCGCCAACCCCGGTAACAAGAACCCCAGCTTCGTCAACGCAAACATTATTTCTTCATCGGTCTGGTATTGCCCGCCCGGCTGGACTTCTGTGGGCGAAAATCTCGCAAGAGCAGGCTGTTTCCAGAAGGCCCGCGTGTGGCGGACCATTGCGAGGAGGAAGGCGGCATCTAACGGGTTTGAGAGGGTGTTGTATTGGACAATCGGTGGAGCGAGAGGATTGGATGGGTCAATTGTTATAGTGCCGCGAGATGCGGGTTTGAGGAAGATGCGGACTGAGAAACCGTTTCCTGGGATTCCGCCGGCAGTTACCGATGAATCATTCGACAGGTACTGGGCTGCAAGAGCCTTCCGCTGCGCTTCAAACCCACGCACAAGCGCCGGATCGTACGTAATTGGGAGGTACTCACTTGCATTCTGCGAAAGTAGAGTGTGTGCAATGTTGCTCGCGTCGACATCAGAGCTTAGGTGCGACAGAGACAAAGATCCTTGGGAGCTACTGCTACCCATCCCAATCGGTCCCGTGCGATTCGCAAGGTATTCTTCCCATACTGTCGCATTATATGTCGCATTGTTAGCAATAGTGTCTGGGTTCGGAAACGACTGGTTCGATAGATTGTACGACATTGGGATGGTTGCGTGGTCCTGCAGATTTGCTCCCACTCCCGGTAGATCTTTCTTAACCTTAATCCCGGCGCTTTGGAGAGCCTGAGCAGGACCAACACCACTTAATTGGAGTAGCTGAGGGGTATGAATCGCTCCAGCAGCGAGGATGACCTCCTTACGAGCGAACGCCTCGAAGGTGGTGTTTTCAGTGCGTGAGACGATGCGGACACCATTCGCTGTTAGCTTTTTGAATAGGATTTGCGTGACAGTGTGCCCAGTGAGTAGTTCGAGGTTTTGACGTGTCGAATACACCGGATCATAGTATGCTTTACGTGAGGTGACCCGCGTCCTATCGCGTCCATCGACCGTTGTAGGTGACCAATACAGTCCCGGACCATCTCCAGCGTTCGAATCCCTCTTTTCAACGACACCCGCTGTCTGCCTCCAAGCATCGCGCAGTGGCGCTACATCCGGGTACTGGAAATCCGGGATGGATACGTGCACCGGACCACTATCATACACCGCGGGATCCCACGTAATATTCCATTGCTCAACTGCTTCTGTTGACGGCCGATCAAAAGTCGTACTTTTACGAAAGTACGGTTCCAGACCATTCCATCCCCATCCTGGATTCCCCAGCTTTTCCCAGGCATCGTAGTCAGCCCGGGCACCTCGCCCATACGCCATGCCGTTGACGACCGTGGCACCGCCAACGACAGCAGCAACGGGGACTCTGAATGAAGTGTTATTCAGAGCCACGATGGGGGCAGAAGGGAAGTTCATCATAACACTGGTGTCGAGTGCGGTTGCATAGTAGGGAATGATTGCTTCGGGCTTGTTGTCGAAGTCGCCTCTCTCGACGACAAGAACTGTCGCTAAGTTATTGTAAGTAGAGTATGCTTTACGTAAAGCAGCTGGATGCGACTCACTGCGCTTATTTTCAGTCAGCCGGTTGGCAACAACAAGACCTGATGTACCACCTCCGATAACGATGTAATCGTAAGCCTTTCCATGCGCATTAGTACTAAGGGCAGCACTAACAATGCTGACTATCTGAGTGGTCAGTAAGAAACTTCTCAAGCCTTTCATATTAGTGATGTGCGATCGCGCTGGGTTACAACAGCGGAGGAGGGAAGCAAGATTATATATCCATACCCCAGCCCTAGCATTGAAAATGATTCGCAATCAGACGATTGTCGCTTGTAAGGCGGTTCCTGTACAAAGGTACCCTGTTCATAGTAAGCATTAATGCACCCCGCTTACTGCACGCTTACTAAGCTAAGTAGCGGGGTGGGGCTAGCTCGCAAACCGCTTCCACAAGGTCCTAGTTACAGCGGCTCGTTGGCTGCGGTAGTCTGAGCATAGTCCTTTTTATACTCATGGTTGTCGAAATTTTTGCTGCTGTCACTTATAGGGGCCGCAGGCGATTCGAAGTGCACCGTATACCAAAACCGCACGACCAGTAACTAACACAAGAAAATGGGACAGGAGGAAATATCAGTATCGGATACATATTAAGTATACGTTTAGATAGAAGGGAGCAGTCACATTGTACAAGTTCATACCGGTTTTGGGAGACGATTGAAGGGACCGAAGTGGACTATGCAACACGAGTACGGCTGCTGCAAGAGGACCCGAGGTGCTCAATAGCAATCATTCTATTTTTGGTTCATCTTTGTAATGTGGGTTCCGGTGGTTTGGTCGACCCGGTGCATAGTGAGCCACTTCAAGGGTTAAAATCAGTACTCCTTGGAGAGAACGGAAGATCACTCTACAGAAGAGTCGGGAGCGCTGGAGTCTCTGCGTTCAAGAGGCGAACCTGGCCTTATAGCAGATCTTACCATGTGTTATGTGCTCATGGTACTGGTATGGATCTTTGCCCGAAAGAACCGTTGAAGCCTTTAGTAAGCTTGCTACTCAATGCCACCAACATTCTACCCGGAATTCAGCAAGAGTGCCTGGCAGCTGTAATCGTTTAAAATCATCCCGCGGCCACGCCGAGATAGTCCTATCTTGGACAAGCTTCCTATGCGGTGAATTCTTCGAAGAAGACGAGTAACCTGTTCGACGAATAGCATGTGGCATTCGCCGCATCCTCTCATACTTTGAATAAATGCGTCAATGATGATGACCTGAAATCTATGCCACAAAGTCCCCAAGTGCGTAGCATTCACGGAGCCGGCTCCATTCACTGGTGCCACTGCCGGTATCCAATTATTATGAACCTTCCTCTATAGTCGTCGTCTTCTTTGGTGAGATAAAACGCCCGGTGTAAAACCGCTTAGAGTATACTGCGAAGACTTCGAGGAACGTGGTTGGCAGCGGAATCTGGCGGGCTTGCGATTCTTTCCAGTCTTTCCTAAGAGCATTCTTGAAGAAGTCCGAGCTCGAGTGCCACCGGAAAAGCTGTCCTGATCGTTGTCTAGTCCCCTTCGCCAATTTCCACTTTGATTGACAAGGCAAGTCTGTACGCTGTTAGTGGCCATCTATTTACCAAAAATCATCGCAAACACTAGATTGTAGCAGGTCGCGGATGTTGCTCACATTGATCCAAGGCCGAGTATCGGGCGGGGAGGGGGGAAGCTACAGCGGGATGCACCATCATGTTGGGGATGAGGAGTGTTGATGCGGTGCGGCTGTTGCGCGGTGTGATTTTGACTAGATTCTGAGAGTCTGGGAGGCGAGGTTAATAAATGAGAGATTAGGAGCAGCTCAGGCGCTAAGAGATGTGAGCGGGGGTGACTACGCGAGAGAGTTATGTGATTTAGCAAGATATGCCACCGGGAAAGAAATGTTGGGCTTCGTGCTTGCAATCCTCCCACCTTGACATCTCGTCATTGAATCCACGCTCTCTCCTAGTTCATACTCAGCATAGGTTGCCAGCATGCCATACCAATCACAATAGTAATTTACTAACCTCGCATACGTGAGGCAAAGGAGGCATGACGGGAAGCTAGTTTACTCATCGAGAGTGTACCTCTCGGCTATATAGTAGCATTCTTTCTCTGCCGTCAATTCTTGTGGGTCATGCCCAATTGCTACGCAGCAGTGTCTGAAATGGTGCAGGCGGTTTGCCGAGTAGTTTTCCATGCTTCACAGTGTCGAGTGCGGTGAACCGAGGCCTAATTACCGAGTCTTGTCTCGAGCCCCCGCACTCTCGGGAGAGATTATATTGCATACTGACTTAGTTCGACCTCGGTGTGTGAATCAATCAAGAAGTCTTACCACAGAATAGCAGCTCTCTTCTTACTCATCCATACTTGATTCCGTAGCAGGGTTTGCCAGCCGGAATGTGCTCATGGTAGTAACAAAACAAGGCTAGGGACGATTGAACGGGTCGTGCATGCCACTGAACTTCCCCTTCGAGGTAATGAAAGGCCCAGCAGCGGCGAGAACATCCCCTAAGAAAGGCGCTAAGAAATCCTTGTTGCTTAGACACCATGGAGCCTTCGGTGTGTTCTAACAGTCCAGGTTGGCACCAACAAATAGTTTCCGTGCCTTGGGATGGATTTTGCTGTTAATATAGACTTTTTTGATTAACGCCCAAAAAGGGTTTTGTGGTTGCAAGGCCGTCATTCAGCTATCAACAACCCAATGAGCACGTTGACAAGCGCGTCTATAAAGTCTAGAGCTTGGAAGAAGTCGCCGAGTTTTGTGAAGATGAGCCCACCGATGCACCTCTCTGTTTCGCTTTGTCTTGGCTGGATCATTCTCCTCTTCATTGTTTATGCTTCCTTCGTCTTCCACCGCTTCCACAAACAACAGACCTGCGTAGAGAAATTTGGCATACGCTCCGAAGAATTCTGGCTCGCAACTAGGTAACCTGATCGCTCTTTCGGTAGCCTCTTTCAGTCGTTCGTTAGCACGGCTTCAAAAAATGCAGAGCTTCCTCGGAGAAGGCCCTCATGGAGGATAAGAGCTTCGCACCCGCCATCGGGCCCGACTTGGGTAGTTACAACATTCGAGTCATGCTTGCACGGCTTTAGCAAGAGTCCCAGATGTAGAAGTGAGCATAGAGCATACCTACGGCCATTCGCCATGGATCTGCGCACCTTCCTAGGCCGCTCTGTAGCCGGCGAACCTCCGGTAGTGAGGGCTTGCAAATCCACCAGCGAAAGCGAGGTTTGTGGAATGTGAAAAGGGCTAGGGTGGTGAAGCAAAGGAGGAAGGATCAGCACAAAGTGTTCCCGTTCTTAAGTCGTTTATCAGAAGAGTGCGAAATAAGACACTCATAGCATAGCTTAGGAGTCATTTGTTTGATTAAGCATTGGTAGTCGAAGGCGATTGGAATGTACCTTAGCCACAACGCCGGCTGATGCACATATGTTCACATACTACATCGCGTCTAATCCTGGACAGCGCTCGAAAACTCGTCCTCGTAGTACTGTAGCACGCATCAGCATGCCGTCTTACAGCTTCATGACGCTAGAGGTTTCCCGACATTCAAGAAGGCGGTACTCACCTCCGATACATTCTGCGCCAGCTTCTTGTCACTCAGCCGGGACGCTTTCTCGCTAGGTATACTCCATTTGTTGACGCCCCACCACCACCTCCGTATCCTCGCGCCAACGCCCCGACCACTGAATTTAGCCTCGCGATTCCAGTGCCGCCAGCCGTTGAGTATGAGTGTCCACATGACGCCTTGGGCGAAGCACATTATGACCTGGCCTGTCAGCCTTACTTCCTCTAGCACAATCCTCATTCCATTGCATGCGTACCTGATCCCTCACCGTGATCCACGCAACGCCCTGCCACGACTCGGCCCGCTCGATGCTCTTTAAGTAGCTCTGTTCGAAACGCAGGTCCGGCAGCGGCGGCATGTTCTGCCGCCTTGGTATTGGGTGTAGTATACTGGTTGGGATTTCATCTTCGCCGAGGTCGGAAAGGGAATCGGGGTCGGGGTGCGAGGAGAGGTGGACAGGCTGCTTCTCGGCCGCTGCTGTCGACGGATTGAGATCGTGTCGGGGGGACGGGTGTCGCTTGATGCTTGCAGACTGGAGGATCGACGCAATCTCCGAAGGCACGTCTGAAGCCATGGCAAGCTCAATTGATATTCGGAGTGGTATTGGTGCGCAGAAGAGAGCGATGATGTAGAGGCCGAGGAAGCGAATGTCATGTCTTGGCATGTACGCTAGTAGCTCCTGCCAATCAGCGATATCCAGAACGGCGGGACAAGCTCATCTCCGACCTCGAAGTTACCCCACGACAACACTCCCAGCCGCGACCCCAGTCCTACCGCCGAATTCCGCCCAGACGAACCGCCACGATGGGAAACCAACCTTCCGCGATCCTAGACAACATAGCCTCGGGCTCGAATTGTACGTTTCCGCCCGCCAGTGTGGGGCGCCTCCTCGCGGGGCTGAAAACTGGATGCTGATGGTGCGCAGTCGACCGCGAAGAAGTGGACCGCCTACGAAAGCGGTTCATGAAGCTCGACAAGGACAACTCCGGCACTGTCGATCGCGACGAGTTCCTCGCCCTCCCTCAAATCTCCTCCAATCCGCTCGCCACGCGTATGATTGCCATCTTCGACGAGGACGGCGGCGGCGACGTTGACTTCCAAGAGTTCGTGTCGGGGCTATCGGCATTCAGCAGCAAGGGTAACAAGGAGGAAAAGCTGAGGTTTGCGTTCCGGGTGTACGATATTGACCGCGACGGGTATATCAGCAACGGCGAGCTGTTCATTGTGCTGAAGATGATGGTGGGGAGCAACTTGAAGGATCAGCAACTGCAACAGGTACGCACGCCGAGGAATAAATGGCACGATCCGAGGCAGGAGCATGCTGATACGTTGTAGATCGTCGACAAGACCATCATGGAGGCAGACCTGGACCGTGACGGCAAGATCAGCTTTGAGGAGTTCACCAAAATGGTTGAGAGCACCGATGTAACGTTGAGCATGACGCTGGATCAGTTCTGAGTTTTTGCTCTTGCTCAAGCACGGGACGGCGCGGCCGGGATTTGTATCTTTTGGCGCGGAGTTTGGGGTTTCTTGTCTGTCGGGGACGACTCTGAAAGTATCTGATACCCTTAATTCAAGGGTCCATAATTCCCACTATGAGTATGACAAGGTTTCTGTTCTAGATTTTCACATGAAGACGTACTACAAGCTTGACAAATGCTACCGCTCTCTCTACAAATAAAATGTTTTTTTATTCTTAGGAAAGCTGCATTGCGCAACTGTGCTACTGTAGTAATGATATCTAATTATGAAATTGTGCATATCTGAAGACCAGCACTGATGTAATGTTCCCATACACGCCATAATTATATGGTCATGTAATCAAACTGTGTGATGTTTGCCTGTGGGTCTCAGTCGAGACACCAAATAATATCTTAGATAATCATCCCATTCCGTACAAAACAATAACCCCGCTCTTCGCGCAAAAGGGTCCCTAAATGGCAAAAAGATAGATAGACTCGAACTACTACCTCCCCACCCCCGCATCTGCTGTTCCAGCCAGTTTCCTGGCGTCTTCTTGTGGCGACCTCCTACTCGCACTCGTCCGCCAACGGTCAAGTCATAGGAGGCCTTAACAGCCCACTTGCGGATTACCTGCGTCAGGTTTGAATCCGGTTTGAACCACAAGCCCATTTATACCGCACATATGTATAGAGCATGTAGTACGTATAACCCTGATGCTGGGTGTTTGTTAGATTTGTGATACTTCGTCGCGCAAAGCAATATATACACTAACCGATAATAGGAATTACTTGTTGAGGTTTTGTTGTGCGCGAGGTGAGTGAAGGCGCGAACATCTCTGTGAGAGAACGGGAAACACACAGTCACCTGGCTACTACTATCGAGAGAACACTGCGTGGAAACCAAACGTATAGCTTGTCACGAGATTCACCACCAGCTCAAGTCAAATCAAGCAGACGGCGTCGCCCACCCGTGTCCCCGCTGCACCCCTATTTTTTCCCGGTCCTCTGCGAAGTTTGCGGGTTCCCGGGCGATGATCGGATCCCTCGGGTGCGAAAGACATTAATATGAAGCAATTTGGATCAATACCTTAGCGAGCGAGGTGAAGGAACATCACACCTAGATATGTAACGATGACAAGCTAATGCTAACTATAAGCTTAGTTATTGTGCCCGAAGGAGCATGGGCTAATAAGTCTATTTACCCATTTTTCCTTGGGTCTGTGGCTGTAGTGAGATTGATCTTGCATTGAGAGGTGACCTGCACGACAACTCCGCATTGTAACGATGACACTGATGGAGCAGTTTGGGTAAGGATTTTCTGCATCTGTTACCGTAACATAGAGATGGGGGCTCGATGGGTATAACTGATGGCTAGTCGGTCGCGAAGCTAAGTTGCATTTGATTTCAGAGGTACGGCCAAAAGATTAACAGAATCAGCAGGCGATGATGCGGTTCCTTCCTCGCCTCGCCAGTGCCGTTGCACTGTTTTACTTCCATAGCATCGCGTCGTCGGTAATTGTGACGGAGAATACCTGCACGCCTCTCGCCAACGGCTACGAAGCCATCGACGACTCTCCGGCCATCAACTCCGCGATCACAGAATGCGGCTCTGGCGGCACCATCATCCTCCCCTCCACCGAAATCTACAGCATCCGCTCGCCCATCGACTTCTCGCCCTGCCACAACTGCGACTTCCAAATTGAGGGCACTCTGATAACCGCGCGCGGCCAATGGGACTACTGGCGGAACAGTGCCGACTCCGTCTTTAGCATCGCCAACGCCACCGGCGTGCGAATCCGCAGCCTAACCGGAAAAGGCGTTGTGGATGGCAACGCAATAGAGTTCTACGGACGCTCAGACTGGAATCCTCGGCGTGGAGGGAAACCCTTCGTTCATGTTACGAATGGCTCGTCCGATATTAGCATCGAGAACCTGCATTTCAAGAACGTGATGCAACGATTCTTTATCCTGCAGGGCAACTCATCGGCACTCCGGTTCAAGGACCTGCGGCTGACCACCGAGCAGCAAAATGGCATCTGGGCCGAATTCGACACCGTCGGATTTGAAATGGGCCAAGTGCACGACGTCAGCATCGAGAACGTGGAAATGGACTTTCGCGTGCGACCAAACCAGAATAACCGCGCCTTTGGCACATGCATTGCCTTCGACGCCGGCACGGTCAACGTTCGCGTACGTGACATAACCTGCCGTCGCGCCTGGGGAGGGGCCCTCATTATGTTCGGCACCATCTCCCCCGCGCTCAAACCCTCCGACACCGTGTCCAACATCTTCATCTCGAACTTCACCTTTGACGGTGACCATGCGACCGGGCTACAGAGCTGGTGGGACGGCCAGAAGAAGTATGTGAGAAATGCGACGTGGGATGGGATTACGGTTGAGAGTGGGAGCGCGGCCGACTTCTGGCCTTGCTATGCGAATATGAGGGCTACGAGTTATATTCCGAACTGTGTTGCGGGTGTCGTGGTCGAGGCGACGGATATTTGGTTTAGGCATTTTAAGGGGAGGGTGGGGAACCCGCCGACGGATCCGTCTTGGGGGAGGTTTAATAATCTGACGACGGTGGATGCGCATTTCGAGGATTGGGTAGACGGGAATGGGACGTGATGTGAAGGGAGATTCCATCTCCCATAAACGAGTTGGTTTGGAATCCATAGATATGTACCCAACTTCAACTATCTCTGCGCATGTGGTCAACCTTCGGACGACTCTTTCTCAGAATCTTTCTCTAAGCATAAATATTATGCTCGCGTCTCGCCCTGATCTTTCATCTTTTCATTCCATTTTCCAAGTGGGTACCAAAGCAGATCCCTGGAGAGTCTACGCAAGCCCATCATCAGCTTCACCATGTCCAGCTAGAAAGGCTTTACTTGCGAGTCCATCATTTTTGACGGGTCAGAGACCGTCCGGACGTGAGAACCCGACGTCGCCGTCATCGAGAAGCTGTCCCGCAAAGCCCTCCACATCCCGGGGGACACTCAGCTTTCCGTCACCTTCGATACCAAGTGCACCTTGAATAAGCTATACAAGACGTCCACGCCAACCAAGGATTACGTTTTTCCTATTGTGCTGCATTGTCACCATCTTCGTGCACTTGCCCCAAGATGAAAAGTATAGGACAATGAGCTGGAAAGAGTTGGTGAAGCAGCTCGACATTCCTGGATTCGCCACACTGGTTCCTGCCATCATCACACTACTGCTTGCTTTGCAATGGGGCGGCTCCATATGTTCCTGTTCAAATGGGCGAATAATTGTGCTCCTGATTCTCTTCGGCCTCCTCTCTATCGCTTTTGTTACTGTTTAGCGATACACTCTGAGAATATGTACAATGCCTGGTTTCATATTCCGGTCTCGCAGTATCGGTTTCGCGGCCTGGTTCGCGCTCACAAATTTTTCCGTCTTCGTGGTCACGGTGTACTATCTTCCGATTTGGTTTCAAGGAATTCAACAAGTGACAGCCTTCCAGTCTGGCATCGGGACCATTCCTATGATCCTAGGATTTATCATATGTGCCATCATATCTGGAACTTTGACTGAAATCACAGGATATTATACCCCTTTCATGATCGGCTCATCAGTTCTTATTCCTATCGAGGTTGGTCTTCTTAGTACCTTCAAGCCAGGTACGCCATCATCAAAATGAATCGGATACTAGGTATTGTTGGGATTTGAAGTCGGCTTGGGGATTTAATTTCCGCTTAAAGCATACCCATAAGTATATCCTCTTCGGACAAGAGATTTTAAAGAACAATTTGTCCGTCATCCCGCTCGACCCAACTCGCCCCAGCGTCGACATCCCCTATACTCCAGTAGCAGGGGATGACCTCTTGCTTTACGGGGCCAGCCAAATTCCGCGTCTTACATTGCCAAAGCATGCACTGCTAGCAAGATATGTCTTCACCATGGTAGTGTTCGCTCCTAAGATGCGATGCACATATGTGGGGAGCTCATGGACGGCGTCCCATTTTTCGAATTGGGCATGGTTTACGTAGGTGCTGGCTTAAATCGAGGATACTATGACTAGTGTCCGGGTGAGTTATGGGGGGAAAGAAGTGTGAGTCGCAGTAGCAGACGAAAGCGATGGGTTTTATTTCGGTGGTTTCATGGTGTCGAGGTGTCGTCAACGCCTATGTGGACTTACCTGGCCTCAAGAAGAAGTAGTGAAGAGGGTATCGAATAAGTAGCTCCTATCGTGTCGTCAAACTCGCGGAATAACTTAAAAAGGTGATATTAAAGAACTATTCCGTCCCGAATGCCTTAAACGCAAAGAGGTTGAAACCAAGTGGGTGTGCAGTTATTACCTAAGGCGTAATAGTATGTCTATAAGGGTAACGGCCCGAGCCTTATGAAAGAGAGCGTAGCGTGTGCTAAAAGATTAACTATAAGCTATTTCCTTTACGAAGAAGCGTAAGTAAATTACTATAGGTTAAAATCCAGATATTTACCGACGCTAAGAGTATTAAGGGTACGATTATTATGTAGCTACTTTAGCTACTTAAGTTTTTATATCTATTATATTAAGCGCCGTAAACTATAGATAAGATGCCTACTACTACAACCCTAAGTCTAGATATATATTAGCAATTCTAATAGAGCGTTACTGGTTCTAGCGTCTTTTCTGGCGACGGCATTTTTTGGAACACCGTTACTCAGCTCAGCTCCATGGCCGTTACCCACGAAGTAAAATCGTTTTGTCTTTCTAATAGTCTTTCGTGATATAAAAGCCCTATTGCGTGCTCAAGGTTCGCCGCGCTGCTCTTAACTGAAAGCTCAATCATTCGCCATGGGTAGTGCGACAAGTATCCCGCCCAACCGTAATTAATTACAAGGACATAGATATAACCCGACATGTCCCCTACAACGTACGATAAACAATGGCGCATATCGGGCGATATGCCCGCCAGCTTGTACATGATCTGGAGCGAAAATCAGATGAGCAAGCTTGAATGTTGTCTGAGGTAATTGCACGCATAACGATCTACTAAAAGGCCGTAGGATCAATCTCTTCTTTAAGTCAATACGTTTGGAAATCAAAAGCCGATCATCTCCAGCCCCATGGATAAGGACCCAATGATACTTCGATAATTGAACCAAGGCGCCCTCGCTTCCGTTTTCAATCTATCGGTACTTCAACATCCTCCCCACCAAACTCGGCAGTACCATCGCCCTACACTTTTCCATAGTCCTTATTTCCCTTCTCTCTCAGTTCCGAATTCGAGGGCCTCTTGTGCATGTATCTGGCTCTAGTTATAGACATGTCTACGTCTTCCATACCATGGTACAATAAAACCCGATTCTTGTCGACAATGTCCTTAAGTTTAAATCCCTAATGGCGACCGCCGTTCCTGAAGTTAATCGTGTAGCGTAGGGTCCCATACCTTAAGAAAAACTTCTCTCTTCTTAAGCTCCCTAAAGCCTCACTTCCTTACGGGAACTCATAGCTACTATGGCTAGTATAAAAGGCTAGCGTCCACTGATGTTTAATATACGATAATACTTGTACCCGAGATGTTTGAACGCGAGCTTGCACGCGTCGAGCGTATAGTCCACCATATTGTGACTTGAGTAATGGTACACAGTGGAGAAAACGTATTTATAAGGAAATTATTATGTTTGATATAGAGTGTTGTAACAAGGACGTTGTACGGTAAATATATGGTATAGGAGAGTAAAAATACTGTAGCATAGGGTTTAAAGCTCAGTTTTAATCTTCTTTAATAATATATTTATTACCTTAATAGCTCCCGCGCCGAGATGGTTGTCGCCTAGGTGTAACCATCAGCTTTTCGGTACGGAACACTGATATTAAGGTACCCCTCATTGTATGTAACCAGATATAATTAAAGGAAAACTCTGTTAGGCATCGCCGCTTAGTGCGCTAGGTTCCGGCAAGCCAAACGCGCCTTCACCTCCCACGTCGTCGCCAATTTTCACTCGGGTCCGTCATGTATGCTAGGTAAGGACGTTAACACACGTGTTAGACAGTCTTCTTCCTCAGGTCCAGCCCCAAGGCATGAACTCAATGAAAAAAATTGTAAAGGTGGTGAAAAATTTGGGTGCGGGTCAGGAGTATTACTACCCGGAGAGCCGCACTGCTAGCAGTCGAATTATCAGACGCTGCAGTCATCACCGAAGGAGCTGAATTATCAGAGACTCCTTGATGGATTGTTGCGGGTCTGAGAGGGCCGCACCACAGCCAAATTATCAGACTGTAGCCATCGCCCAAGAAGCCGAAAACGGACGCTTCTCGAGCGGAGTCGGAAGGTCAGACCGAAGGACTGGACGATCCGCAGACGGGAACCTGCTAATTAGTGGAAAGAGAGGTGGGTGAGGGGAGGGGGGAAGGGAGGGGTAGAAGCGAAGGTGAGAGTAGGGGAGTAAAGAAGCAGAAGCGAGAGGCGATGGTTAGTTAAATGGGGCCGTGGGCGGGGTTTATACATGCGGAAGGAGCTGGTCCGTGCAGGTTAGGATCACATGATATGACATGACTGTTAAACGAGAAGCTAACTGTCTGCCGAAGTTAAGCCAGGCCAATCGGAGAGGTGGGCCTGATTTCATGGTGAATGAGAGGGCACGTGCTTTGGAAGCGTGCTGGGTTAATTCCATGAGTTAGTTGATATGCACTATTTGCGAGATGGCTATTAAGATGCAATTTACGTTCCTGAAAGTGTGCTAAAATAGTTGAATTGGCGCCTACACATACGCTAGGGCATCGCAGCATGTCCAATCTACCTACTCATCCTTACTGTAGAACCCTACATCCCCACTCTTCGCCCCCATCTCCACCAGCCGCTCCCTCATCTTGCTCGCCCTCTCCGCCATCTCTGGTTCAAATTCGTGAAAGTCATACTGCCCCACCCACTCGCCCACACCATGTTGCAGCACATTCCTCGCTCTCTCTCCACTTCCCAGCGTCGTGCCCATACTACCATGGAGCGTCATTCTTTCCTTCGTAGGATCATACACGCCACGGTGCAGGATATTGTTGTTGTAGAAAGCGACTTCACCGGCTTTCAGCTTGACGACGAGTTGGTTCGGTAAGGCCGGTTCGTAAGGGTCTGCGGAGCGCTCGGTGGGTGTGCGGGCGCGTTTGTGGGAGCCTGGGACGACGACTAGAGAGGCGTCGTCGTAGAGGGCGAGATTCCATTGTGCGTGGAGACCTGGTTTGCCTAGTTTCTCCATCTCTTCCTCATCCGTGGCGGTAGCGGGGATGTCGTCACGGTGCCACCTCAAAGCGAAATCTTTCTCCGGCCGCACCAGCATGTTGTATAGCTCCATCACCATGTCATCTTCAGTGCATCCGATCAAACTTGCCACATACTTCATCAGCTCAGCGTCGAAATAGCTCTTCGCGAAGGTGAGATGGTCTGGGTTGGAAGGGTGTAGGAGGTGCTGCACGCCCCATATGCCATTGCTGGGGTCTGAGGGCCAAGGAGGAAATTGCTTGGGGAGGGTGCGAATGTACGGCCATTGTCCCGATCGCGCAGCTTCTGTCATGCGTTTGGCGGATGCGCGAAGCTTTTCCAGGTCGAAGGAAGGGAAGAGGGAGGCGGGGAGAACAACGAAGCCGTCACGATCGAGCAACTCCCGTGCGGCTTTGTAAGGGTTCGACGCTTCAGATTTAACGGTCGCACCATTGGTTGTGGGGTTTGGTAGGAGAATGGGGGATTCGACGGCGGTGGCCATGGTGCTGGGTACTGTTTGCTCTGAGAGCTCAGTTAGGCATGGAAGAATAGAAAGGTGGCTATAAACGTGAGGCGTGAGCGACAGCGAGTTTATGAACGCTTCGGCGCAAGATTCACGGGCGTTGTAGTGGAAATGTGTTCATGTAACGTCGAGGTAAGGTTGAGAGTGGGATGTAACTACCCCGCATCATCATCCTGTCACCCTGTCTACCAGTCGGCCCTCGTGGGATGGTGCCACACTAACGTCAGGCTTTGATTGAGCTTCTCCTACCAGCTCCACTCCTGGTAACGTGCAATTACTTATCGATCCGGGCAAATTAGGGCCTGTTGCAATCCGAGGTGGCAGCATAGATTCGGACGCGTCACTCGCTTAATCTTTGAATAAATGAAAGTAGCACCGGGAATAAATGAGAGGAGCACGCCTAATTAAGCGTTTATCCACGACGCTATGCTACCTCGACGGAATGTTACATGTTGCTGCGCACGCAAAGAAATGCTAGCAGTAATGAGGCATACGAAGGGTATCAATTGGTACTAAGACCGAAGTCTGTAATCATCTTAGCTAGCTTTACTTAGTAAATTGTAATCTAGATTGATACTAGGGCACTGTACAGCGAGCCCAAACAGCAGAAGAGCCAGCGCCGAGGCATTTCAAGCACACGAAAAAGACTATGGCGTGTGTGAAAGTAGCATAGAGATAGCCAACAGCATTTTGGCTACGGTCAAATGAGCAATGGTCCGTCAGCCTCACACCCTTTCCCCATTATCACCCATGTAGTGCCACGAAGAGACGGTCCACAAGAGGCGTTAAATTATGATAGAACGTTATTTATGCCATATCTTCTTGTTCTATTTCGTACTAGTGTCATTCCTCACTAATCACGATGTAGATTTCGTAAACACGAACCCAACCTTGCAGTCTTGCTCCTTCAGCACCTCAAGGAAGACATCATCATCGACCGCCAGTGCCAGCTCATCAGCGTCAACCTTCGGAGTTCCTCCATCTACTAAATCCAAAGCCTCCGTGCTATTTATGCATCGAAGATGCTTGGTATCGGTGTGGCGGTAGTCGAATAGCATGGTCAGCTTGGGTTGTTTCGATGCACGTCGAGTCTTGATACGCGCCTCTTGCTCGTCCATGTCGACTTGGCTTGCCTTCCGCAGAAGGGGAACATCATCTTCATCCTCTTCCTCGTCCTCAATGACTTCAGGAGGCTCATGTTTGATCTCGGGTGAGCCTCTGCAGCCACATGTACAACCAAGTAAATCATGTGTCTGGCACGTCTCTCGCTCATCTAAACGAAACAAATCTTTCAACTCCTCCTTCGAGAACGAAGACGCGCTTGCCTTGTTGTCAACAACTGCATTCGCAAGGCCCATTTTCATCACCTGCCGTTGAAAGATTTTCTCATCCAGCCCGCCCTGGATGAGGAAACGATAAACCTTGCAAGGTAGTTTCTGTCCATCGCGATGGATACGTGCCATCGCCTGTAAATCGGTGGCAGGATTCCAGTCGATGTCGAAGAGCACAATGCGAGATGCGCCGGTGAGGTTGAGGCCGACGCCTCCTGCTTTTGCGGATAGGAGAAAGGCAAACGAGGTTTTCTTGGGGGTTTTGTTGAACTTTTCGACGAGCGCTTGGCGGTTCTTTGCGGGGGTGCTGCCATCGAGACGAAGATAGCTGTAGGAGAGGGATACAAGAAGACGCTCAATCATGTCGAGGGTCATAGTGTAGTTGGATACAATGACAATCTTTTCCTCGGTTGTTGTGTATATGCGATGGATCAGACTATCGAGGACGCGAAGCTTCGCGCTTGAAGAATTTGAGTTCAAGACGTTAGGCGGTATGAGAGGTAGCAAAGATTGCAACATCTCTGAAGGTGTATCATCGGCGTCCTTCGACTTCAACAGTGCCGGGCTGTTGCATACCTTCTTGAGGACATTGATGAGCTGCAGGGCCATATCGGTATTGCCAAGGGCGACCGCAAAGACGGGAGAAGTTATAATGCTGCGGTAAGCAGCAGCTTGCGCGGGTGTAGGCTTGCAGAAGACGATGTGCTCCGTCTTGGGCGGGAGATATTTGCTCAGAACCTCAGCAGTCCGTCGAATCATAAATTGACTAGTCAGGGACACAAGCTCCTTCCATCGAGCTTCGCCCTTCTCCAATTCTGACTCACTCGCATTAGGCTGTCGACTTCGTACGATAGGGCCCTCGAAGGTGCGTTTGAAGGCCGCGCGCTGTCCGAGAAGACCAGGATTAACAAAGTCGATAGCTGTGAAGAACTCGCCGAGGTCATTTTGAAGCGGTGTTCCAGAAAGAATGATGCGACGTTCGGTGTTGAGAGACTGGATTGCTTGCATTGCTTTGTTGTTTGCCGTCTTCAGTCTGTGGCCTTCATCTGCTACGACAATGTCGATTTTGCCCTTCTTTAGCTCTTCTTGCACAACACGGAGCATCTCGTACCCAACGATCATGATGTTATATGACTTGCCCATAGTAAAGTTGGAGATCTTCTTATTCTTACCATCCGCGACGAAGACACCAATGCGTTCATTCCCTAGCCACTTGCGAAATTCGCGACGCCAGTTGTCGACCAGCCCGGCCGGACAGACAATCAAGGCTTTGGTGACAACAGGGGTACTCTCGTAGATAGGGTTTTGCTTCATCAGTGTCCATAACAAGGCGATAGTCTGAAGCGTCTTGCCCAGTCCCATCTCATCAGCCATGATAGCTCCTTCGCCTTCACACCGCATGCCCATGACACACTCGTACAAGAATTGCACGCCCTCACGTTGATGGTCTCGAAGGAACTTCCCAAGAACTGGGTCAACGACCACATCGACGATCTGCTTTCCTTTTGGACAGGAAGCCGGTCGCTTCATGACAAGAGCATTAGGGTGGTTCGGGTCATGTCGTGGCTGCGGCGCAGGACTATTCGTCTTAGGAACCACTGTTGTTGACAGCAAAGGGGTCTTGAAGTGTTTGCCAGAAGCTGCAGGCCTCCACTCCGGGATGAGCTCGGGATTGGCCACTCCCTTGCCCGCCTTATGGCCCTTCCACTTCTCCTCTCCTTTCTTTATCGCTAGAGGCTTGTAGCTAGGCTCTACCGGCTTAAAAGGCGCTACTGGTGCCGCTGCAGTGCCGTTCAAGAATACGCGTCCCGACAAATACTCCTCCTTCCGAATGACGCTATCAATCTCTAACTCTCTCCCGCCCAGCGACAGCGCCGAACCAGGTAACAACGGCCGAGTACACGCCCCTCTTCCAATTTCTTTTCCTGTATTGCTATCCGTCAGCGTGGCGCAAGTCCCGACAATAGAGAGCACGCCGTCACCATCCCACGTCTTGTTCTTCTTGGTTGTGTACTTCCGCCACAGGACTGTGTAGTATTGCTCGTTCGAATCGGATGAAGAGGATGCGGACGGTGCAGGATTGTAGACGGCTACGAGAGGCTTGCGTTCACCAGACGCGGGCCGTGGTGAGGGTGTATCGGACGATATGCGTCGTTTCTTCGCGGGTGGCTCGCCACTGCCAGAGTCGGGTCGAACGAACGATGGCGGCCTGAATGGCTTTCCGATCATCGCGATGGCGAGGAACGGCTAATGAGCTTCCTGTACAACGTGATGGGTGGAGTGGGTGAGGGAAGGTTGTTAATTCCAGTCGTTGTTAGTCCATGAAGAAACGACGCGCACACGCGAATCACGCTAGCGCGCAAGCACGTAAGCACGTGCCGCTACCGCTCGCCCATCAATTTGACGCATCAAACGGCAATGCCTACCAATAACTTCCTTTAGATTGCGACTGGTCGCGTTCAACGAGGTGTACACATGTACGTTAACATCAGTGTTTTGCATTTGGAAGCCGATGCCCACATCTAAGAAGAAGATACGCACCATTTTATAGGTCTATCAATAAGAATCCAGGGATTTTCTTCACTAGTTCAACCTGGTACAGCGTATCCAGAATTGCTTCAGGGCACTATCAATTGACTTACAGGCTTACAAATTCTTTGCGTGTGGCCTGGGGTATCAGAGACGAGGAGCAGGAAGCAAGTTGATGGAATGGGGATACGAACTAGCCGATCGGATTAGCGCCATTCGCACGGTTGAAGCTTCAGGCATGGGGCAATAGTTGTATGAGAAGTGCTGCTACGCATTGCAAGACCGATTTCCGTTAGAGGTTTCGGGGAAGTTCGGGCATGGACAAACGAGTGGTAGTATACACTTTATGGTTAGTCTTGACTCGGGGCTACGAAGTGCTTCGCGATCGTAAGACAATGGCCCCTTTAGTGTAGAGTAATAGGTACTGAAGCCCCTCTGGATTAGGTTTATTCACTCTGAACCTCGAAGCTGTGATTGACCAAGAGGCTAACAAGTACAACAAATAAAATCAGATGGTAATCATATCTAAGATGCGTCTCGCGGATTCCGCGAAACTGATAGCACCACTGCCCAGACTACCGTCTTTCCATCTCCGTCTGGAAGTGTACATACAGTACAAGGACAAAAGTCCGTAAGCATTTTCGCATGTCCTGCTAGGTAAAGCGTATCCAGACTTGCGTCAGGCTACTGTACATGTATGAGTGTGCTGATGAATGGCTCAGTGAGGTGTTCGAACTGTGGGTGGGTAATGACAGGAGAACAAATGAGTATTAGGAAATAGAACAGGAGAGGAAAGAAAACATATGGAGAAAAACCGGAACGCGGTGGGTTGAAAGGTGACCGTGGTTTCCAGCTCTTCCGGTGTCCCTGGCAAAGTTCCTCCACTGAAGCATGGCTACGCTAGGAGTACTGTGCTAGAAGGATGGCTGCGGCTGTGTTTTCCTTGCGCTTCAACGAACTGAGGTCTTAAGCTGGGAAGTGCTCCATAGCACTTTCAAACTCATCTTCGCTCTCTTCTTCTTCTTCCTCTGGCTTCACCAATTTGATGGGCTTCGGCTTGAGATTGGCAAAAATACTCCCTGTAACCAATTTCGCTCCTGGTAGAGGCGCACACTTCAGCTTAGCCAGCTCCCGCCCCGACATGTGCCATACGAAGGGGTGTCGTTTGGGCAACGTGGTGTACAAAGCGGACGCGCGAACGGACTCCCATATGCTGAAGCTGAGATTCAGATATGGATTGAGTAATGGCTTGACGTCCTTGTGATGAACTTGAGCAGGCATCAGGTCGCGGTATTGTCTGTAGCAGGTATCGACAGTCTCGTTGTAGAGCTCTGAACTCAGCGAAGATTTGCTCTTGATCTTCTTAGTCCATAGCTGGTATACTTTCCTAAGGCTATCGACAAGAGCAGCAAGTTCCGCCTTGACAACATCACTGCCGTTATCGCGAAGGTTGATGTACGGGTGTTGAAGCGCGGGGTCATCGCTGACCTCCTTCGAGAAAACGTCCTTAACGAGCTTGAGGGTCGCGACGTCGTGTTTCCGCAGCACGTCGAAATATAAATAGTCGAGGACGTTATCCTGTTTGTGCTTGTAATCTTTCTCGCGAACTTTTTCCGCTTCGCCCAACTCCTTTGCGCTTTCGCAGTCTTCCATTGCCTTTTTATACGCTGGCAGTTTCGGATTACCGTAGCGGCTTTTGAAGTTGTTATAGTCAGCTTGGCTCAATAGATATCCTTGCTTTGGCGCGTCAACGAGGAGGTCGTGCATGTCGCAGAGAGCATTGAGTCCCTCGGAGTACAGTTTGTTTTCTTTATACGCCTGCTTCTCAAGAAGGTTTGTGACCGTACCGAGGAGAGATGGTGCCAGGCGGAAGTCCAGTACCTCTTTCAAAAGACCATCGACGGTGGTTAACTCCTGGGGTCTCATCACATCATCAAGTTTCCTTGTATCTTTCTTGATGTTGTATCGTTCCGGATCAGGCGTATGGAGCGGAGCTGGAGCATTCTTAAATGGACGAACAAGGTCCGGTTCCCAGCACAGCCAGAATATGTCGCCGTCATAGTCGCCACCTTGGAGCTTTCCCGCGAGGGGATATTCTCCTTTGGATGGAAACACAACGACATCGACCAAGTGGGACAGATCTGCATGCTTCACAGCGCGCACTTTTTGGATGTCCGAGCGGCGGCAAGCTGGTTGGCGAGCTACCAACAGATCCATGTTGTTGAGCGCACGATAAGTCCCTCCAGTAACCTCATCCACAAACGGAGACGAAAAATCAACATGCACCTCGCCTGGTGCGAGCACTCCTAGTGGATCTGCAATGCCAAAGAGGCAGGTTGCCTTGCCCAATGGAACTCGTAGTTTTCGCTCCATCCACATTTGCTGTTGCTTGACATAGCGATAGATGACATTGGCCAGATAGGGTTCTTCTTCGGGGGTGAAACCGCTCTCAAGCAAATATCCTATTTTATTTGGCAACGATTGTGGTAGAGCAGCTTGCCAAGGGGGGTTTTCGTCTGTTATGGATGGTGAAAGCTTATGGAGCCAATGGTAGAGCTTGACGGGATTTGGCAGCATTCTGAGCATTTCGTCTCTTTCTACATCAAGGCGATCGTTGATAAGGTTTGCGATGACATCTCGTGGCACACCTCGGTCGACCATAATGGGAATGAAAGAAAGGTGAAGTTCGGACGGAGCTGGCCTGGAGCTATGATTCACGTGTTCGAAAGTGAGTCTGTGACGATCGAACTTTTGATTGCTGAGGTCTTCAGGGTGAGGGTAAAACTTGCGCTGGCTGGGTGTTATTTCGATCCAGATTTCAAGGTCCTTGGGATCGCTTGAGGATGGCTCGCCGCTCGCCATCCAGATGCCTTTCGCACCGCCAATGCGCCCCTGGAAAATGCTAGGTATCGGTTCCTTCGTATCAGTGGCCTCGCGATATTTCCCCCAGATTGCTAAAGCAGCGCCCACAGACATCCGTGAGCAGCCGTCGTTCATGACTGCTCCAGGTTCAGGCCTTTCATCCCACTCGAAACTCGGATCGTTGTAGCGCACATCTTCTGGGGTTCCATCGGCTTTGATATCAGGAACATAGCGAATCTGCCTTGGCTCGAATTCCAATGTCGGTGTCGTCCTCGAAAGGCCAAGGTCCATACGAGCATAAGCTTTGCAGAAGCTCTGTTCAGCGTTATTAGCGAAGGGAAAGAACCAATTCAACATTTCTCCAATCGATATCGGTTTTTCGATACCAATTCCCTCGGTGGCAAACATGACAATCCGCTTGTCAGAATTGTCGTCCTTGTGTCGTCCCGCTTTCTTCTTTATAAATTCAAGATGGAAAGCCCTCCACTGTCTTCCAAGAAAGGAATGCTCTTTCTGAAACCAAGCCTTCCACTGCTCTTGAATCTGTTTCATTTGCTCACCAGTGAACCGTGACGGCTTCGTCTTTCCAGCGGTGTCAAACGAAGGAAGATTCAGATAGAGGAAGCGATGGGAGCCAAATTTCCTTTGAAACCGGCAAGACTTGTCTGCCTGAATAGGAAGGAGTTCAAGGTCGAATACAGGCTTTCCGTCCTGGGTCCTGAACAATAACCGTCCTTTGAACGTGTATCCATCAAAGTCTCTTTTTGCGGACGACCACACTCTACTCTGCTCCAAGCGCCTTACTGTTGCATTTCGCACTTGTGGGTGGTCGCTCAAGGTGTCCCAGAAAGTAGTTGGATGAGCTTGTTGGTCCACACCCATCCCTCGCATTAGCTCAGGCATCGTAATGCCGACTTCACGGGCAACACGGCAACATATGAACAATATGAAGTAAGGATAGCGTTTCAGCTCATCCGAGAGCTGTTCCGTGCACAGATTTTGCTCGGGTATATCCCGTATGTACCACGGTAATTTCGAGGGTGAGTTCGTTGTACTTGGAGTTCGAAGAGGCTCCCCAATATGCTTAGTAGGGGTGGATGGGGGCGGACGTGATGTTCTGGGTGATGTTCTGGGATCCAAAGCGTAAGGCGGTTGCTGACTGTTGGCTGGCGATGGACTAGTGGGTGGGATTCGGGAATGTGATACCCCCGTATTTGGGAGAGGAGATATCCGTGGAACTGCAAGTTCCGCTTCCACATGGAACGATGTTTCTAGGAGGCCGTCTTCGTCTATCGACCCGAACGTAGATGAGCTCTCTCGTGTCAAATCTTGTGACGCTTGTGAGCGAGCTATTTCAAGCTCTGCTGTCTCTTTCTCGAGCTTCGCAGAAACGCTCACGAGACACTGTTCATCGAACGATCCGATAGGGGAGGAGTTCGTGGTCAGCTTGGGGTAATTGACATCCGCGTTGTAGGTATCTGACGTAAACGAAGTTGTAGCCGTATCAGGCTCCGTCTGTTGAGACGAAAATACGGTGGAGGTGTTGAATGAGGTGTTGACCGAAGACCCCTTAGAGGCAGCCTGAAATGAGCGCGCCATGCCAAGGGAGGGTTTCTTGAAGAGGTTTGTTGAGGCCAATGTCGCCGAAGGGCCCACGTCTGACGATATATCGACCGGCTGTTTCGATATTTTCGTAAGCTTCGGTGAAGTACCAGACACCTCGTGACTATCAGATAGTCTTTTCCTGCTACCTAAAAACGTAGCACCCGGCCCTAGAGCGAAACGAGCATGGGGACTTGCCTGTACGCGCCTTTGGGCAGACTGAGAAGAAAGGGTAGGTGATGGAGGCGTGAAAAATTCGTCCTCATCATCGTCCTCGTCCACATCTGTGGGCGATCCGGGTTCCGGCGCGGTCGTGTAATGGGTCTCAGCATCGTTCCTGCACGTTCGGAAAAGGCCCGGGGAGCGTGAGACTCGGGACGGTTCATGACCAGCTATTATTTACATCAGCACTAATGCCCGGATGGGTGGCCATTCAAGATACGCCCAACAACATCCTTTAGTGTCTAGGCTCAAGTATATACAAAAGGAAGGTGAGTTGAAAAAGTCAGATGACAAAGTGAAGGTGAAGCACTTGACCTCGAAAGTGGCACGTCAAGTTTGATATAGCCTGATATGATGAGAGAGGTATAGGCGGGGTAAAAAGCATCCCCACAGCGCACAAAAGCACAACACGTTTGCTTAAACACTCACAGAGCTTCAAAGTCTTTGGAGGCACACTCCCAGGCCTTCCCTGCGAACTCAACGGCGTGCCCGCCCTACTAAGAGGACTCCTCGTCTGACTCTTCAGCACACCATGTAGCACCTCCAGCCTCTTCGCATGCACAAAGCCTTGTGCAATCCGGCGAAACAACTCGAGCGCCTCGTGAAGCGCTGGCTCGGATGAATAGTGCAGGCGCTGGATCTGGAGGTACACTTTGCCCGCGAGCGTTTCAGAACGCTGACTCGGCGAGAGCAGCCCGTTGTGGATGTCCAGGCCGAGTTGAAACTCGTCTTCCAGCAAGCGAATGAGCTTGTTCAGGGCGGCGTTGCCTTTTCGGGGAGTGTTCGGGGCGATTGCTCCCGGACCCGCACTCTGCTCACGGTTGCCCTGTGCGTGGACATGACGGCGCATTGCCGTTGTCTAATCAGCGGATAAACGAAAGAAGAATTGTTGCAGATTAAATGCGCATCTAGGAAGGATAGCAAAGTTGTGGGAAATGTTAATGAAGGAGAAATGGTCTACGGAAGGCTAAGGCTGAGACAAGATGCCTGAGGCAGCGTTGCTAGGTGAGAAATGCACAGGCCACAGTTGGAGTGAACGCGCTTACGCGCAATCACGAGATCAAAACAGTTCAGCGCCATGGGCGCCAAGACGATGTACTGTGCCTCAAAACTGATAGGACGGGCAGTATGTCGGGCGATTTGGACATAACTATTGTCATTTTATGACGTACGTATTTTGATAGCCTTCGAGAACCGATACTTCTAAGGGCAAAAAAAAAAAAAAAAAACTAGCCTCGAAGCTAGACGTTAAGAATAGGAGCAGCGTCGTCAATGGTCCATCGAATGCACTATGCTCGAAAACATCGTGTTATTGCGACCCGTTAGTCTTCTTGGATGTAAAACGAACCCATAGGCAACGGCTGGCGTGGCGATAGACATACTAAAGTAAGTGTTTGCACCGAACTTCCGTAGCGCAGAAACCATCGGCTTCTCAAGAAAGAAAATTGAGAAGAAGCTGGTAGTTCAGAAGAACTTGAAGCCATACACATGGAACAAGTACCAGGAAAGGTGTTAGATTCGTGAGGCTTTTGGCGCCATGGCGGATATCCGTGTATGCAGTAAGTAGTCGTAAATTCTGAGAGCAAATCCAACCCATCATTGTCCGTAGTTTCACATGATGTCGTCCCTTTAGACCTTCTCCTCCTTCAAACCGTGCTTCCAGACGGTGACATAGGGAGTGCTACCATCTTCGCGGTAGTTGAGGAGGATGACCCTGCAACTGTTAGTTCACGTCCACATGCGCGTTTTTCCAGATTCTACGCACATGCCCTCGGGGTCCATGCTTTCGCCGATCAGGAACTCGTAGTCCTTGAAGTTGCCAATGACCTTCTTGGCGAAAGCCTGTGCGCCCTTCTCAAACGCGGCAATCTCATCCGCACTCTTGCCTTGCTCCGTGAGCTTGGCCTTCACGGCCTTCATATAGCCTGCGGGGTGTTAAACAAAGTCGCGTTATGGCCGAGTCTGGCTCACCCTTGAGATAGCTGAGGTAGCCCTTCTTGTCGAAACCGGTCTCGTTCAGGCGGAAAGAGTGGACGATATCAAGAACCTGCTGGGCTTGGTCGTCGGCGCCCTCCTCAGCTTCCTCGGCGGAGGCATTGGCACCGATATCTGCATTGGCGGTAAGTGTCCTGACGGCGCGGGATATAAGCGTGGGCGGCGGGCGTACCAATTTCTCCCACGCCGACGGTGATCTTTCTGCAGTCGGCCTCGTAGACGATGCCATCGACCTCCTTTAGATCGTACGAGTCGGAGATGATCTCGTCGCCGGAAATGATATCCTACGGCCAGAGTCAGCACAGGCGTAGACGGCGGGGGGTCGTCCACGAGAATTTGGGCGCCCCAGGCGGGGTATCCGGCGGGGTATCTGGAGCACAAGGCAACACTGCGCAGACGCACCTTGTAAATAATCATGTTGACCGAGAGAGCGTAAAAATCGGAAGGAAGGGATGAGAAAAAGCCGAAGGGGAACTGGGGTGGAGTCGTTTGGCGACGGGCGTGCAGAGTGAGGCAAGTCGATGGGGATGAATTCGTGGTGGGGTCAAGGGATTCGAAATTTGTGTAGGAGCCGCTAAGCCACTCTCGGCACATCGTCGTTCTCGACGTGCACGGGCCGTCAGGAGGCGAAAAGCAGGCGCGGAGCTCAGACGGGAGTGAATTCATGACATCTGACATCGCGGCTCAATTGAGCCACCCTTTGCTCTCACCACCCTCACCCCATCCACTCATGCTGCTCTGCCCACCAATGTCTTTCCTTTTGAGCCCGACCTCCTGAGACGAGCGATCCTCCCTCACCGACGCACCGCTCCCTCTCCTAATCTTACATTGGTCCGCGGTATCCGAACGGCTTGCGCCTGCTTACTCGGCAACACGCCCTAACTAATTCTCTGGCTTCTTACATATAGGGCCCGCCTCTGCGCTTTCCCTCTCCGTATCGTCCTAAGCCTCCGATCCCACTCGAAAGGCCGCCGCCCTACACTGTCGCCGCACAATGGCGGCCGCCAACATTTCATATGAGCTCCCTCCGCTCCCCGACTACACTCTTAAGCCCCTCCCGCCGCTCGTGCCCTGGGCTTCCGATATCGTCTTGCAGGCCGCATTTCCCATCATTGGCTACTGGGTGGTGTCGCTTATATACCACATCATCGACGTCTACGATCTGCTGTCGCAGTACCGACTACACACGCCGGCCGAAGTCCTCAAGCGGAACCATGTATCACGGTATGAAGTGTTCCGGGACGTCATCATACAACAGATAATTCAGGTGGTTGTCAACCTCGGGCTCTCCGTATTGGATGCGCCCGCGACATATGGGAGAGCCGATTATGACGTGGCATGGTACGCCCAGAAGATACGTCTAGCGCAACGCGCAATTCCAGCCGTATTAGCTACCGTGGGCTTTAACCCAGACGCATTGGCTGCAAAAGTGTCGACCTCACAGCCTGTGCTCGCCAGTGCGCTCAGTGGAGGTCGTTACAACGGACTGATCCAGACCATTACGGTTGCGGGACAACAGACCGTCGCCCCGGCCTTTGCATCGTGGGAACTCACATTGGCAAGCATACTCTACTGGTATGCCGTCCCGGCATTGCAATTTGCTGCTGGCGTTGTCATCATCGATACCTGGGAGTATGCACTGCACCGCGCAATGCACATGAACAAATGGCTCTATGGCAAGTCACGCCCCCGAGCATCACGAACAATCTCTGACGAAATCAGTGACTTTCCACTCCCGTCACCACCGCCTCTATGTGCCCTATGCGTATGGCGCGCTCTACAACCACCCGTTTGAGGGCTTCCTACTGGACACTCTGGGTGCTGGCCTTGCCTATCTCATCACGGGCATGACTCTGCGGCAGTCTCTGTGGTTCTTCACCGGCTCCACCATCAAAACTGTGCTTGACCACAGCGGCTACGAGTTTCCGTGGGACCCCCTCCAGTTCATCTTTCCGAACAACGCCGCCTATCACGACATCCACCACCAGAGCTGGGGCATCAAGACGAACTTTTCGCAGCCCTTCTTTGTCTTCTGGGACCGGGTCGGCGGCACCATGTTCGTGGGCGACGCAGAGGCAAAGTACGAGCGCGCTCGTCGCACGGCGGAGCAAAAGATGGCTCAAGAAACCGACAACAAGACCACTGCACCGCCTGAGACGGTGCCCGCAACAACCTCCGCACTCGAGAACGACGAAAATGCGCGGTCTCAGACAACATCTGTTCCGCGCACCACACCGAAGAAGTCATCTAGTATATCAGGCTCCTCTGCGGGGAATCTCAAGGGTCTAAGAAACAAGGTCAACGAAAGTTTGCATGGCAGAGGGGCCAATGTCCTAGGTGTGGAAAGGTCGCGGTAGGGCACGCTATTTTATTCTTTGTTTGTCACAAGGAGTTGTTGTTCACGGAAGAGGATACACTTAATATGTAGTAATACTGATTCACAATGTTCGCTCCACTTTTTTAGGCTCATCAGTCTGCCCGGTTAGCCGGTCGTTTTCGTCGGGAGAATTTACTATGTGGTTGAACACCACTCGCTCGTTATGCATTGGATGGGGCGTTCCTAGCGGTTGGATTACGATACTCAATCAACTCTCGTTCGCTTGTCAATGTTCTCTTCCTCCACCTATTTACCGAACATGCGTGGAAACCACCGTTCCCCATCACCAGAAACTCGTCGAAATACGCATAGCCTATCGCGAGTAGCCTCCACCCGTTCCTTAGCATGATGGTGTGTGATGTTTAATGGTGTTCTAGAGGCATCTTGTATAGACCGGTTCAACGTCTCAGACCGCATGTATCTCAATGACTAGATGTGTCCACTACACCTGTATTTGTTTGTTCCATCTGCGACTTTCCGTCTTTCATCCCTCTTCACAATCCATGCATTTAGTTCATTCCCAACGTTTCTCTAGTGTACACAGCGAACACAAGCCTCACAATGCCCGCTCCACCCCCACAATGTCCAAACTCCACAACGTCAGCACAGCAGCTCTACTTATTCCTCCCCTCATTCCGTCCCCTGCCCTGGACCATAACCAAAAGATACCGATCTCCACTTAACTAGTTCCAACCAAAAACACACCATCAATGGATTTCTTCCCTTCTGCCGCCATAAGCGGTTTCTACAAAGCGGGAACTGCAGGCGCCTCCCGCCAGAAAATAACGAGCTATCGGCACCTGAAAAACGACGATATGAAGCTTCTCGTCGACATCCTGAGCGGCTTTCCTTTCCCATCCACCTCCGAAGCAGTCAAAAAGCACGACAAAGCCGTCGAGAAAGCCATCGCGACGAAACTGCCCTACCACCTCTGCTCATCAAGCATATCTAACGTCTTCTCCACAGAAGACAAAGAGACAAGGAAGGTAAAGCCGGACTCGCTGTGCGCAGTACACAAGGGGATGAACGCCAGCTTGGTTTACAGTATATGGGGCTGGGTCCAGCATGAGCTTGACGATGCTATTGGACCGTTCCTCTATCCGATTCTAATAACCGGTGGACTGACGGAGTCAGAGAAGTGTGCGGCGCGACAGCTAGAGCCGGTGCTGCGGATGTATCGATCCGAATTCACGATCGAGGGTGCGACGCCCGTTAACCTCACACCTGTTCCCGCGCACAAGTGGTGGTTTCAGGAGAATGAATGTCCGGCTTGTAAGCTGGCGCGTATAGGTTCGGATGCTCCTGCTTTGGCGGCACTAGTCTCTGGGGTCGTTGGGAGGAGGTCGCCAAAGCGTGTCGGTCAGCGCGACAAGATAAAGTCGAAGCGTGTTGCTATGCTAAGGTATTGGCTTCGACGTCATCCGGATGGAGATGAGCTGTTTGAGCGGGCGTGGGAGTTGGCCG
Source organism: Darksidea phi (assembly GCA_030770425.1). Taxonomy (NCBI): domain Eukaryota; kingdom Fungi; phylum Ascomycota; class Dothideomycetes; order Pleosporales; family Lentitheciaceae; genus Darksidea; species Darksidea phi. Next base: position 52,790 of record JASJFT010000009.1, read on the forward strand.
ATACGTTGAAAAAGAAGCATAAGGAGTGGAAGGAGCGCGGATATGCATTAAAGAACGAGGAGGAGTCCGTTTCGACAACTGTTCCGGTCGACATCTCAACTCCCTTCCAACCTTCCTCGCCCTACGGCCGCGTCCCGCCACCAGCGCCTTCAAATATGTCTCCCGCCCAATCAATTCGGGGATCCGTCATCAACTTCGACATCTCAGAGCCTTTCATCCCCGCTGCTGACGCCTGCCCACCTCATCGCATCTCTCCGGCGAAGTACCCAGCATCAAGCATCTACTCGCAGGAAACATGCACACCCCACCACCGCACCGTCGCCATCGGGCCTCTCTTCCCACACGTCCAAGCCGTCCAGCACTCCAAAGCAAACCTAACCCTCGCGGACCCCTCCATCCGCTCAGAAACAGGCCGCTACTCGCTCGCCTCATCCTTCAACTTCCCACTCACCCCCACCAACGCAGACGCAGACGCATTACAGCCCACACCTCACAGTTGCCAAGTCACGCGCGAAGAGCCCTTACTTCGGCAACCGGGTAGAGCGTCTATCTACTCTGGATACGGTGGGTTGTGCGATGGGGGTTATGATGTGAGTCCGCCTGATACCCCAATCGATGGGGGCATTGATAGGGAGGGAAAGGCGAGATTGGGAAGTGATGTGAGTTGGCCGAGTACAACAGAATTAGTCTCAGTAGGGATGCGTGTGACGGCGGTGACGGAGTGGGGTGGGTTGTATTGAGACCTTTATCCAATCTAGAACTACGAGAAGGCTAGGGGAGCAGCTAGAGTGCTAGAGTTAGAGTGGGGGTGCGGAGAGAGCGGTAGAGGAAGCCCGATTAGATGACTAGGCATTCTGTCGTTTAGCTGTGATTTATGAGTGCTCTGCATATTCTTTTATCAGACTTTACATCCTGTGCGGCGGACTGACTACCCCCGCGATATCCATCTCGACCCGCTCAATCGTTTAGTATACTTGTCTCCACGCGTGCAGTAGTAACAGTCTTGTGGCGTTTATATTATTAATAATATATTTCCTCAGTAAATTTTCCTAATATTCCACAACAACCTTTGCGCAAAGCCGCTAGACAATCAATCAATCGGTCCTACCGCGTCCTTCCCACCCAGCCAGCCTCTTCGAATAACGGTCAAACAATATCTAACAATCCAAGTACCCTCCCCCCCTTCCCCCCTCCTACATACAAAAGCCGCGCACAAACCTCCCAATACTCACATAACCCAGACTCCTTTTAAATAACCACATTGCCCCCGCCTTCCAGCGCAATCACCGCCGCAGCTCCGCAGCACTTAGCATTACCAACGCACCCAACCCAAACAATCCACATAGTAAACACATACATCTAGCCTCGCTCGCATCCCACATCAAACAGAGCATCGAACACAGCATCGAACACAGCACCATACTTTTACGTTGTTCACTTGCGACTTGCTGGTAGCGGCCAAGGGCTAAGATGGAACTACGCATCATCCAAGACCCACAATGTCCGATTCAATTTCTGGAGCTTGTACCTTTTTCCGGGTTGGATTTGACAAGATTTAACTCGATTTTTAACTCGGTTTAGCTAAATTTGGCTGGAGAGATGGCTTAATACAGTATGTAGATTGGGTTGCGCTGGGAGGTTACTCCGACTGCGTTTTGGGGGTTTAGTTTCAACGATGCGGTTTTAGGTATTTTTTTTTATATCTTTCTAAGGAGGAGCCGAAGCGTAGTACAAGTAATCTTATCTTCTATCTTGCAGTCTCCCTTTTTCCGACGTGACGAAATTATTGGGGTGGCTTTTGGAGATTGCATAAGTGTGGGTTGCGACATATTTCTAGAGAACAGAGAATAGAAATACACTCCATTCGATCTACCGGTTCGACGTGTATGTATGTATGTATGTATGTATACATGTATGTAGGCCTAATATTAGAACTCGAAAACTTTCTCCCCCCTCTTTGGCAGCATAGACCAGTCTACCGATGTCCTCGCGGCTTGAGAAACTTCTCGTAGGGAACTTGTCTACTTCGCATAGCCTACTCACCGTCCATGCGTCTTTTCGTATGAGCGGGGTTTTCCATCAAATGACCCGCCCATCCTCAGCGTTGGTGTTGGACTCTTTATAATCTTGTTTTGCGCAACGTTCCTACGGTACGTATCACTGCTCTAGAACATCTTATCAACTATAACAACCTTCCACCATCTATCGCGGCTGTTCGTTATTTGCTGTATGTGATCTCGTCGTGGGTGGGGTGATGAAGGGGCTGGTGAAGGGTGCTGATTAGATGAGGGTACGTAACGTCATGTTCAGAGGTGTCTGTTTATCTTCAGAACAGACTTCGATTTCCGACACGTTCCATGTATCGGAATCAAATCATCACCCGCCCGCCCGCCGAAGACATGCATATATTAAAAAAAGCCCCGTGTCCCCCCCCCTCAAGTAATTGAAGCTAAAAGTCCAAGTCGTGACAGCTAACTTGTGGAACATCAACATCGCCATCTAGCGCAAAGTATTTAATACAAGTTTTTCTCAAGCTTCAGCAAGCGGCGTTCTCGACGGAAAAGTGCTGTCTGGATTAGGCTTGCGCATATTGTTGGAAGCGAGATGGGTAGATCCTGAGAGGGACTTTGAGAGTGTCGGGTCCCGGGCTCCCATCAATAAATGTGGCCCGCAAGCAGCTAGGATTACGAAAGATACCGAGTCGGTAGAGTGGTTCGCCGTGACGGTGCTTAGAGTTCCGCGAACTAATATGGGATTGTAGAAGAACGGTACGAGCGAAGTGGTGGGGCTAGACATGTACCAATGAGCCATGTATTTTCGCCTATCGTGCAAGAATGTAGATAATAAGCAAGCAATATATTCCAAAGTGTCAAGTCTCCGGAGTTAATACTAATGTGAAGACAATAAGTAGTCGAGCACGTAAATAATGGGGCATCGTTAGTTGGTTTGCAAATTTCGAGGTGGAGGTTTCAAGCGGGGGAAGGACCAGCTTGGAATGACGTTCAGAAAATGCCCAGGTAGAAAGCCAGGCAGAAAAACACGTCCCTCGACATCGCCATGCACAGACTATCGTTTTTCACGTGCAAATGGCGCCAACGAAAAGCATGTGACGGGCTATTACGGCAGAAAAACCGAACGGTGGAGCACTTCATTATGGACGGCAGCATGCTTTCGTAGTACGGTAACCCCCAGCCAGAGTCCATTTTAGCGCAGTTTCCGTCCTTGCAGAAATTGTGGAGAGGTGACGTCTTGGATTGACACTGAACATCAATGCTGATCATCAAAATGGAACGATCGCAGTTGAGGGAGATAAGAACAAGTGCTTTCGGCGATCGTATTGCGGAATCGATCCAAGTGGGGAAATTATGATCAGCGTTCGTATTCGTCTGCGCTTAAGTGGGTGATGGCAACAACAAGAACGAATGAGCATGGCCTGATGATGACGGCGACCGTCAATCTGTGAACTGGTATCCAACTACCTACGTATAACGGTAATCGGAGAAAGTCAACCGAACAACTAGAACTCGCCGTTGTTACGCGGAGAAAAGTTAGGTTTGGTTGCGCGTCGTGTCATGAAGCGAAATTGCAAGTTCAATGCAGAGCCGATCTTGTCGGAATCGTTGCGCTAAAGTGAAGGACGATGTGGGACTAAGTGAAGATTGTCTGGTGAGCTCGTATCAGCAGGGAGTGACAGATGGTACTGTAGTTTACGGGCGGCAGTAGCTCGATGGGGCAGTAGACGAGCAGTGTTGTGATAGGAGTGTGGCACACTAATGCCAACTCTGAAGTCCAAGTGTCGAAAAAGCTGCGAGTGGGAAATTGTGTGCGTGGAAAAGCTCTATGCACTTCCGAAGTTCTTCACCTGGACAGTTCTTGGGCCAGCATCTTGCACGTTACCGTATCCAATGCAACGGTTGTTGCGACATTGGCTGAAGATCAATGGGTCAGCCTGAGCGTGTCCTACCGCGGATAGTGCCATGTAACGGATATGTTACCGGAGGCACCTTGCAGCGGTAACGCCTCAGCAGCGGTGTGACTGGAATACGTGGAAGCTGCCGGGCCGTTGAGCAAACGTGAATACCCTACACCAATCGCCAGATTCTCCGCGAGACACAAGCCACCCTTGGTTTGAAATCTAGGGGCTGACTTCCGTGCATTTGAAGGTGCCTAGCCATAGAAAGCAAGATGCTCGAGCTTCTCCGGCCCACCAGTAGATATGACCTGCTGCAGCCAAAGCGTGGCGACAGTGCTAAGTCCGACACTCGATTGTGGTGAGGTCGGCCGACTAACCCAACCCTCTGGCGCAAACCCGCGGTTCCACTCCAAGATTCAGCAGGGAGCCGGACTACGTACACGGAGTCGATCATGGGACCAATCGGAAGTCGTCAGGGACCGCTTCCGGCCGGACGAGGTTCGAGGGAACGTGATGTGCGCTTGTGTGGGGTTGTCCGGTCCAAGATGCCGGCTTCTGCTCATGGAGGACTAGATGGTATGATAAGGGCCGTTGCGGTAAAGAGTCCAACGTAATTCGCTATTCGGGAAAGCCATGTATGACGTGGGATGAGACGTTGCGACGTTCTGAAACATAGACCCGCCTGGTTACTGTTAGTTATTGGATGGCTTCAAGCACGTCGACGATGGCTTGCAGATGCCGACCAGTCGCTCGAGAACACGATCGTGGAGCCTTTTGAAACATGTGTCATGGGGAATCTGTTGAGAGACATGGAAATGAATGGGCTAGACGCGTCCCAAGTGCCATTACGCCACCTGCAGCGAAGAGACCGGAGGTGCAGGTGGCGTAATTGATTGGTAGATCAGCGATTACCGTTTTGAGTGGGTCAGAGTCGAAACGGATCGATTGGTGTTATCGATTGGGGGGGGGTGTCCAAAAATGTTCCTGACCATGCCGGATCGAGCAAGGCCACAAGCATGACGCGGCCGTTTGCGGGTAGCACGATGACTGCGGACGATCGTGGACGCGTCAGTGGGGGGCCGAGGCGAGGATGTGGTTCGCTGGAGCTACGCTTGCTGACTATTCAACACGTCTTAGCCGCATGGAAAAAGTGACTTGGTGGCATGGGCCCGCGAATGACGGATTCAAGAAGCCAGGCTGTGGAGATGAAATTGCACTTGAACAACGCACCTCCGAGGGGTGTCTGGAAGGGAGGGATGCAGACGGACGACGGCTCTAGACGACGAGGGGAGCTGGGTGCTGCTTTCAAGCCTTCACCGCCGGTCGGTCGCCAGCGAAGGGGCCGCATGAACAGCAGCAAGGAGCTTCACGTCCCGTGCATTGAGCGAGAATAAATTGGACGCCGTTGATTGGCGAGACTGAGGATTTTCGGAATTGTCGACGAAGCATCGGAGAGGAGCCAGAGTGGCGGCTCGAGGCGCGGAGGCTTGTTCCGTGTGGTGTTCCACGACCTTGGTGCGCGGAAACTCTGTCCAGACGGCGTGCTCGGGTGCTACTAGGAAGGCTGCGAAAGAGCTAACATCCGGCAGCGTGGGGTCAGCCTCGCGCAGTCGGGACACTCACTTTGACTCTGGACTCTGGACGAGCTGCGAAGGACAGCAGAGGCCGGTGCGTGGTCGGGGTTGGGGACAGCAGGTGGAATGGATGGATGGGCCCGCGCGAGGAATAAATAGGCAGGCGGACGAGGGAGGAAGGTCGTGGGCAGCGGACATGGGTGGCCACTCCTGAACCACGGCCACTCGAGGACGGGAGAGCGGAAATTCGTGCAACGGTTGTTCGCATAATGCAGACGTATGGATAAAGGGACGGACCGGGGAGGAAGAGGCCTTCTGCTGCCATAGCATTGCGATGTCGCGCTCGCGCCGAGCTATATCTATTCGCGAGTTCAGACGGTCCTCGGTCGCGCTGCTGGTAAATTAATGCGCAATGCAATCTCTCAGCGAGATGAAGAGCGCCATCGCCCGGGAATAATAGCGGTGCGCTCTGGCGTCGCCCGCGAGACTGTTGCCGCACGCCTTGGCGACATGGAGGATGGCGGAGGTTGTTGGAGGCCTCGTCCGCGAGAACCGGGGGGCGTTGACGTTTGCGGTCGTTCCAATACTCAGGCCTAGCGGGGTATGGCAGCGGCCTTATCGTATCGATGATGCACGACAGCGGCGCTGCCAGGCCATCCCAGCACGCCTCAGGCTGCTGGCATTCTGCACCCGCACTGCTCCCACCGCTTTGCCATGGCTGCACACCTTCTCAGCCGCAGTGGAGTGCGCTGCGTGCACCCCACTCCGGCAGCCCATCGGACGCAGTTCTTGCGAATCGTCTGCGAGGCGGCCGGCCAAACAACGCGTCGCGAGCAGCGGCCCATCCGCGTCGCCCCGAGCTGCCGCGTGAGCGTGCCGTCCAGGTGCATGCAAGCCCTCGCCCGGCCGAGCTGCGTGCTGTTGAGCGCCCGCCTCCGTTGTTCCTTTTGTTTGCGGCGCTTGGAATGCGGGCGAGCATGCGTTTGCGCCTTGGTTGCGCCTTGGTTGCGCGGAAGCCGTTGGCCATGCTGCGGAATGGGACCAGCGCTGCATCATCGGCCCCGCATGGCAACGAGGAAGGGCATTTGTGCAGGACGCGGGACGCGGGACGCAGACGCAGTACGCAGCACGCAGCACGCCGTGGTGGAGCGGGTGGTCTCGAGTTAGGTGCAGCGATATTGAGAGACACCCAGGGCGCTGCTCGCGCTCGCGCGAGATATATCACCTCCATCAACCGCGGCCATGCACCTCAATTGGCCCATGGCCACCAGCAGCGACGGCACGCTGGCTACAACAGGGCACTACGCACCGTGTAGGCCGCCTCCGCCCCCGCCCCATGAGCGGGACGAGCAGTAGATCCCTACTATGTAGATAGACAGACCGTGAAGCCATGTCCTAGCCCACCGCCGCCCCCTAGGCCCAGCAGCGCAAGAAAACCGACGGGCGACGCACATTGTCTCCCACACATGCTCGCCGACAGGCAAAACGACAGCGGCCGTCCAAACTGCCCCGTCGTGGCCGTCCCGCTCCATCTGCTCGACCGCTCGACCGCTCGCCCTCTCGACCTCTCGGCCTGCTTAGCCCAGGAGCGAGCCAGACCGGGGTGCACTGACCGACCACTAAGCCGCGTTGGGGAGACCCAGGGGTTTCTCAACTTCGTCGACTTCCCGCCCTCAACACGCATCACCGACGCCGCCTCTCACCCTCCCTCTCTCTATTCTTTCCCTTTCCACTCGCACGCCCCGAGTCTCCGTCCGACTCATCCTGCCCGGTCGACATTGACGCCCGCTGCCCGACCAATGCAGGCTTGACTGTCTGCGTGGGAGGCTTGGTACACGCTGCCACTCCGTCGACCTACGACAGCCTCTCCAGCCCTCTCCGCCGCCTTCGTTGCATTCTAGCAGTGTATTAATACTTGCACCTTTTCTTCTTTCGCACCAGCCGTCTCGACTTTGTTGCGAATCGCTCGCTCGGCGGAAGGGGTATGTCGTCAACAACTCGCTCGTTCGGGCCCTCTCCTCCTGACTCGCCATCACCTCCCACACCCCCCCGGCTGCATCACAGCACCCACGCGCTGTTCACTCGTCCACAGGCTGCCTGCTAACGTGCTCCGTGCTGCAGATAGCGCCCTCTTCGCTCCAATCGCTGCCCACGTCCTCGACGAACACCCGTCGACCACCAACGAGCTCCTCGTAGCCGTCTCGCGAGGCATACCGATGGCTCAGGTACTCGCGCCCATTGTCCAGACATCCGGTTCCATTACGATGCTGCATTCTTCCCCCGATGCCTTCCAGAACACGCCCTCACAGCCCCACCATCAACAGCAAAGATCATCGCAGATGCCACGGAACCAGTCGTACAATGCTCAGTCCGCGGGTGCAGGATACAGGGGCACGTCGGCACCGATAGCGCCGTATGCTTTCTCTAGTACACCCCAGCTACGCCAGGAAAACCGGTCGTCGTCGGCACCAAACCAGCAATCCCCCCAACTGGCCCAGCCCGTGAACCCCGCCCGACTGGGCCACCCAACACATCCATCGTCCTCGTCGGACTCGACCGTGTCGACTTCGAGCTCCTCCAATCGCTCGCTTGCAGCGCCGTCCTTCCCCACAAAGGACGACGGTGACATGAGGAAGTCTGTTCTCGACGGCTTGCCCTCGGAAACGCCCTCCTCATCCGCTCCCGATCTTTCGCTTTTGACCTTTTCAGACGGTCCCATGAAGCCTCCGCCGGGCCGGTATCGTCGAGGTACGGGTAGAACCGATTCCTCTAACAGTGGGACGCCGTCCCCGTCCACACTCACGCCGACCCAACAGGCGCCGGCGATTGTTGCACCCCCGGCTTCGGGCGCGGCTCGTCCCAGCGTCCCGCCTCCAAGCGTAGCAGATGTGCCCCCGCTAGCGAGACCGGGCCACAATCGGGCCAGCAGCGTTGACGACATGCAAATGCCGCGAGGGGGCTCTGTTGACCCGGCGAAGCGCTATAGGAGACGTAGCCTGAGCGGCCTTGACGCGAATGCCATGACCGCCAATGCAGCGCCTCTCGCACCTGTCTCTACCCCCGTCACTGCACCAAAGCGGCCAACGCAAGAACTGCGACCTCCATCGAGCTCGAGCCGCCATGGTAGCCGACCGACTTCGAGCCACAGCCACGAGAGACACGGAAGCTCCAGCAGCACTGCGTCCAATGCGTCCCACAGGCCTTCTGTAAGTATTTGGTTGCTGCATAGCTTCGAACGTATATTGATTTTCAACAGTCTCGTCAAGAATCCACTCCCCACCGCAACACCAAAGTCACGCCTCCCGCTGGTGCTTCTAAAGCGCCCGAACCCGCTCGTCGGATGACACCATCCCCTCTATCGCAACCCATCTCTCCCTCCGAGCCCGCAAGCCCCGCGAAGACGATGGCGCCCTTGGGGCCCAGCCCAGCTATGAAGCAGCTTACCGCATTGAACGACAAGGAAGGCGGCAAAGGCGTCAAGTCTAGATTACGCCGCGCCTTCTCGTTCGGCAGCGCTGCTGAGCTGCGCCGTGCATCGGCGGAGAATAACCTTTCTGCCGAACGGGCCAAACTTAGGAAAGACAGGCACCAGAGCCAGAGTGAGGAGGATGCGGAGCAGGCGGCCATCGTTGCAAAGCAGGAGGCTGCGGGTATCGGTGCCGGCATCTACTCTGGGCAGGGTGGTTTTTCGGGCTCCACCGACAACCTGTCAATATCATCCACCGCATCGTCGGCCTCGGTCATGCTCAGGAAAATGGGCAGCGGCATGAAGAAGGGCGGACGATCCATCAAGGGACTCTTCAGACCCAAGTCCGTCATTGGCGTACCTGCCGCGGACGGGCCCATCACACAGGCTAGTGTTGGCCAGGTTTCCATGGTCACCGTCGAGGCTGAGCGACAGAAGGTCAACGTTAACGTTGATCCCCGCGATCAGGTCGGTGGCGGGACCGGCTTCCCTAGGCTGGAGCGCAATTCTCTCGACGCCAGCCGTAGTACCGAAGCCAATGGCACTGTGACCCCTCCCAGTGACTCCATGTCACGCAAGAGCATGATCGGTAGCGACCGAGAGCGTGCTGAAGTACTATCGTCCATCAAGAAGGGCATATTGAAACGTATGTGACTAGTCTCAAACCACAGTACATGGCTAACATGACATAGGCACTGGTACCTCTTCGGAGACATCTTCGCCCGTCGCTCGCCCTGCTGATGTCGGGCTCCCGAATGAAACACCCAAGTCTAGCGCACCGAGCACGCCCGAGAACAAACCTTCTCCGGACTACTTTGTGAGACCCGCGCGCCTGGCAAACCCTAGCACAAGGAGCTTGCCCAACACCCCTCAAGGGTCGGTTAGGATCAGCTTCAGTCCTCGCATTCAATTCCACGATGCTTGGTCTGCCTCCGATTACGACCGCCGTGGAGAGATCGCCACGTGCAACAGGCTCACGCCTATGCTTGCGCAACAAATCAAGGAAGAGCTCAACTCCTTCAAAATGGTGCGTCTTGTGTCCTATCCTCCGCACACAGATTACTGACAAGGACCGCAGGAGATGGAGGTTCACGAGCTCTCCAAGCCACACACCCATTTCTTCTAATGATTATGCATCCATCCGGACATGGCGTCTTGGCGAATACTCGACTTTGCACTTGGGAATTGGTGCAAACAGCATTCACGAGTTGACCTTAGCTCAGTTCCTTTTTCTGGTTACACCGAGCTTGTCTCTTCCATCTTAGCGAGCATATGCAGCCAGATAGAGAACGTTACGCTTGGTGAAGCGTAGATTGGTGTTGGCATGGAGAACAAAAGCAACAGGCGGGGGGAGACCATCTGGTTTTCTTTACTGAAGCCAAACTTTCCTTGCCCTCATCATATTAGGGTTCTCTATCTGTGTTGTCTGTTGTCCTTTAGCAACAATCTATCGAGTTGATTGGGCTCTAGGGTCTTGTTGGTTTTCTCGTCTATCCCTCGTCTATCTCTCAGTTCTCTTTTTGATTGTCTCGTTTGCTCTGGCGTGGCGTGGCTTGCCCACTCTCTTCCGTTCCGTCTCCCTCTTTATCTCCTAGCCTCATCTCCATCGTTATTACTACTCCATGTCCTCGTAGCGAAGAAAAAGAGTGGGTCGAGTTGGAGTGAGTTGAAACCAATGGACATGGTTGGCGGCAAGAGTGTTTGAAGCAACATTTCAGTCATATTTGCGGTATGGGGTTGTTGGAAAGGGGGAGTGGAGAGTCTTGTCAAAGTATTACTTGTATGTTTTGATATGGGGATAGACACCGCCGATGCTTGTTGCTGTCTGTCTATCCGTCCGGCCGTCCTAATAACCTACATCTACATCTTACATTTGAGCGAACTCTTTTAATTGGAAACAAAAAGATGTCTTGCTGGCTGCTGCTGCCGGCTTTTTGGTTAGTTTGTGTCATTGATTATGCATGTGTATGTGTATGCATGTCACATGACACGACATGACATGACATACATGACATCATGCCATTGATTTTTTCATGCCAGGCACTCGACGATGCGGTACTGTATAGTTGGCATGAGAGGTGGAGTATGAAGTAGGGGAGTGGAGCAAAGGTTAGGGTAGGGGAGGGGAGTATATTCCTCAATCGGGACCTTGCGCCGTCGGGATTTTCCGGAGCCTGTTTTTTGGTCCTTTTTTGGTGTCTATCGGCCTAAGTGACTAATTCGGGTGTGGGATCCGTGTATAGTTGGTGTTGATAAGGTGAGATGCTGTACATGGGGTCGTTGGCATGGGTATCCGAGGTTGGGCGGCAATTGCGGTAAGTGTATGATATAGCTAGGGACGCGTTAATATTGGGTTTACAATATTCACTAGTTAGTGAGCCGTGGGATATCACATGGCGAATATCAGCATCCACATCTTGAAGCGTTGAATTCCAAGCAGCATATTGACGAGCCAAAGAAAAAAAAAAAAAAAAAAAAAAAAAGGGGTAAAAAATTTAAAAAAAAAAAAAAAAAAAAAAAAAAAAAAAAAAATTATTTAAATATAAAAAAAAAAAAAAAAAAAAAAAAAAAAAAAAAAAAAAAAATTTTTTAGCTTCTTCCCCCCCCCC